>JANIJG010025025.1:0-41674 GCA_024611175.1 Megaceryle torquata | reverse complement strand
GCGGCGGCGCGGTTGCCGCAGCAACCCGGGGCGGTGCCCACGCGTCACTTCCGCCCGCTTGGCCGTCCCCGGCGGCGGGGCCGAGACGCGCCGGCTGCCCCAGAGGAACATCTCGCTGGGCTCCTCCTCTTCGACGCCCGGCGGCGGTGGGGGCCGCTCCGGACCCCTGCCCCCCCCGCCCAGCGAGAGGCCCCCGCCGCCCGTCAGAGACCCTCCCAGCCGATCAGGTAGGGAGCCGGGGATCGTGCGCTCGGCGGGGCTGGAGCAGCACTGTGTAGTGGGAGGAGGTGTCGGTTCATTGAGGAGGTGACGGTTCGTTACGGAAAGGGGACGTTTTCGGGTTGCTCAACGGCGGCGTTGGCCGCGCTTTCTGGAGCGTAACCCAAACTCGTCAGCCGCCCTGCCCTGCCCTGGCCGAACGTGCAGGTGCTTAACCCGCTGCGGCCCAGGAGCAGCCCTGCCGGGTGGCTGAGGCAGGGGCGTCCCTCCCTCGCCCGCTGCGGTGCCCGGGAGAGCCGGGGGCGCAGCGTCTTTGTCGCCGGCGCAGCCGCTGCGCGCGAGCGGCAAACGGCGCTGCAGGGCACAAGGGATTGTGCGGCTGGCAATGATGGTTTATGGGCATCGCAGTGGCTTAAGGAAAGTCGCTGTGCATCGTCAGCCTGCTCACGTGTTGTTCTGCACATCTCAGCAACTCTGGTCATAATTACTGTAATTAAAAAGGGTTGCAAACGGGGGGTTTCCCCATCGTGTCCTTTGATGCAAAGGAGCTGTTTTGTCTAGCTGCTGATAGGTGCCATTTGCCATCCCGAGTCAACCAGTGTGAGTTCATGGTGGCATTCTTGTGAATGGAGGTTTGCAGAACCTGACCTCCTACGTGTTGGGAGACATGAACACTTGCAGCCAAATACAAATTATTTTAATAAAAGACCAAGCTAACAGCAGTTAAATATAATGGCAGTTGTTACAGCGTGACTGTTGTTACTTACTGTATGCAGATTTCAAATGAGACTAAAACCAGAATAATCTCTGTTGAGTTATTTCATAATGTACTTTGTTGTTTGTGACAACTATCATTCATAACTTTCAAGAATTGCACACCAGAGGCACAAGCAGCCAGGCCCTGTAACATCAGGAAGGTAAAGCATTGCACAGAAGGCAACACTGGGAAGCTCATAGAGTTGCTTTTCATTTCATCCTTTGGAATAACAATCTGGAATCATGTCGTGGGAGCTTCCACAGGCAATAGCCATCCCTGTTGCTTTCCAGCTTCTTAAACCAGCCTGTATCTCTTACAGCACAGCACCTGCAGCAGCTGTGCTGCTACAGAAAATACTGGCCCTGAAATCATGCTTTGTGGAGCTGGTTGCCAGCCCAAAGGATGGCACAATGCCAGTACGGCCTGCAGTAAATAAATCAGAGAAATCTTGTCACGTCTGACTGGGAGCATGGATCAAAGTTGCAGAGAGCATCTGTGATTATTCAGATGCTTCCAAGAGCTTGTTCCATCGTGGCCTCTGCTTCTATCATTGCTTTCCTGGTTGGTTGTTTTCTGAGGCAGTTGGTTTTAGCAAATCTGCGCTACCTTTCTGCTGGCTTAATAAGAACGAAGTTATAGCAAGAAGTTGTAAATGTAAATACTGCTATTCTCTGGCGGTTTGATATAGATGATGGGGTTTAGGCAGGTTTAGAGAGAGAGCAAGCAAAACTGTTCTTGAAGTTGCTAAATGCTTCTCATTCTTCTCCGAAACAGTTCCCTGAAGGCAAACTTCAGTAAACTGTAAAAAGAGAAGAGGGGGAAGAAATGAACCCTACAAAGTACAGCATTTTTCTTCATCCGTGTTTCAATACTTGTTGCTTGAGACCCAAGATCTGCTGCTCTCTTTTCCAAACTGCACGTCTGTACCTAGGTTTCATCAGGGCAAGGAAGCATTTCATTAAAATGAACATAATTGTCAATTGCCCAACTGTGCCAAACAAAGGTAGTGAGTACTTTGAACACACATAGCCCTCCACACCCTCTGCTTCGTCTCCTCATGTCCTAACCAGAGGTACCTCTCTCCCTGGCAGCAGCAGCTTTCTTGCCTTTGTTTACCAGTTCCTTTCAGAGAAGCATCCTTACCCTGCCCTCAGGACAACCCTGGTCTTGTGTTATGTAGGCTGTGCCTTTGTATTTGACCTGTTGCGTCACCATGCCAGTTAGTCAGATATACAGACACAGGGAATGCCAGTCTACGTGTGAGGTCTGTTTCCAGTTTAGCAGTAGGTGGATATGCTCCAACTACCGAAAAACCTGCCATGAAGCACGTGTTTCTAAATGAGTGAGCTGATGCTGTGCTGCTTAATGCAGCAGCTCCTGGGCTGTGCGCTACCGCAGACCCTGGCTGTGACACCCAGAGGGGGCTACCCCTATGGATAAAGAGCCTCTGAGAGTAGCAGAGCTCTTCCACTACATGTCCTCTTGCCTTGCAATGGTACACGGAAAGGAAATGGGCTATGGTTTGGACCTCCACAGTATCCTGAATTCGAGCTGTAACTTCTGCTCGTTGTGGCCAGTGTAATTTAGAGTGATTTAAAAATGACTTCAAGGACCAGAACCCTCTACAGAGGCTTTTGTAGCTGTGGGAAATGGGAATATGGACACTAAGATGTATATATTCTTAGATATGCCTTGCTACACTGAACTCTCCTCTTCAAATCAGCATCAATTCCCTAGAGAGCCCTGGAGAGCAGGGAATTGGGTGCTGAAGTTGATTCCCATTCAGGGCTGAGGGTCCCAAGCCAGTGCAGCCTCTCCACTTTGCTAGCAGGAGGCTGTGGGATGCAGGCAGCAGCTTACCACCAGCAGAACAACCCCTGGTGCAAACTATATCCGTGTGCTTGCCTCTTGTCTTGCTCTAGGCCCCCTCCCACCACCTCCTCCCATAAGCAGGAATGGAAGCACTTCAAGGGCTTTGCCTGCTACTCCTCAGCTGCCCTCCCGGGCAGGGCTGGACAGCCAGAGAGGTGGACCACGACCACCACTTCCCCCTGACCGACCTGGCTCGGCAGCACCGCCGCCACCACCACCACCACCTTCATCAGCTGTCAGAAATGGCTTCCAGGATCCAGGTGATGGTAAGCAATCCTCCCAGTTGTTTACCTTTGACAGAGACTGTGTAGCAGCTGTTCACCTTAATACTTAAAAAAAGGCTTGGGATAGAGGTTTTGTTTCTAGGGTGGACCTTGGATTTCTTCCCAAACAGAAGTATCGTTTGGGTCTCAATTGACCTTCCTAAGTAGGAAAGTGGAGTAAATATGCCATACATAGAGCAGAACTGCAAAGTGGCCAGTGGAATCTCTGAAATAATCCTTTGAAAAAGATCCTGAAAAAAAGAAGGGTATTCACCATGCTTTGCTTTTCTGCGATACAGAAATAAGGCCTTAAGGGGCTTATTCTGACTGTAATACGAATTCAAACTGTAGCTATGTTAAGACTCTTAAGTCAGGATAATGACTCAAAAGCTGAAAAACAGATGAGGGAAGAGATTGTCAGAATGCTGCTCAAAATGTCAAGTATCTCTCTTGTGGATACTGTTTATTGAAAAGGTGAGGTCCAAGATTGATGCATTTTAAAGATTCATTGTGCTTTTCTTTTAAATTGTTTTCTGTTTGCAAAGTATAAACTACCTAGCAAATTATGGAAGGCCAAAATTGGTATTTCTGATATTCTTAAGGTTAGAAAAAGCAAGCAGAAAATAAAACTGTAACTCATGCTTTTGAAGCATCTTCACACATCAGATAAGGCAGGTGGGTCACAAACAAATTTTTTCCTCCACAGGTCATTTGCAGGGTTCAGAACCTGCAGCTCCTTTACACACTGGTTTCTAGTTGCAACAATTGGGAGTAAACACAGAAAAACTGGATCGCAGCAAATAACCATGTGTATATCTGCTGGGCAAAACTTACTCAGCAGTTCATTACATTATGCAATAAAATATAACAATATTGCAAGAAAGTCGTGGTTGCAAAGTCCTGAAGCAACCAAGTGAAGACATGGCAGAGTTTAAGATAGCCAACATGTTCTTTCTTGGGCTTCCAAATCCCAGTGCAGAACAGAGCTCCATAAACATTTCCTATTATTTTGGTGAAGAAACTGATCAGCTTTCTTTGTTCTTAGAATCTTACAGACTCAGTAAGTACATCAGTAGGTCCCCTGTAGTCCTTAAGAGGTAGAGGTTCAACTGATGTATTTTTCCATTTTTGATGTTAGTTACATACAGGTTTCTCTGTCATCATAAAATGTATCATGATGGCCACAAATTTTCTTTGTCCTTTATAAAAATTAAGAAAGAAACCCCACTGCTTTAGGTCAGTGTGCTTTGAATGATGCTTTTGAGCTTTGTGTATCAACAAAGTATGAATATCAAAAAACCCTATACCCAGGAACAAAAGTCTGTTCTGAAATAGGAGTCACTACATTTCCAGTAATACTTACATATTTATATACACACACACGTCTGTGTGTTAAAAAAATAGATCAGGTACAAGTGGAAGGGAATATAGCACTTATTTCAGTGGAATTGTGGCCATTTTCCTCATCTGTGATTTGCACTAAATTGGCTGAGTGATCAGTTGAAGTTAATAAGAATTTTCATTCTCAAACTAACCTAAAGCATTGTCTTCTCTGATTTCCCAATAGGATACTGGTTCAATACTCAGCTATATAAGCATTTTGCAATATAAAACATGTATTAAACATGATATTAGTGTCAATTAATTTTCCTGAAGCTGAAAATTAATGAGTAGATTTTGTGGGATTTTTTTTTCAGATGAATGGGAAAGCAGATTTTCTTTTCATCCTATATCTGATTTGCCACCTCCAGAGCCATATGTACCCATGAACAGAAGTTATCCCAGTAAACTAGCAAGAAGTGAAAGCAGAGGTAAGTTTATTCCCCCTCTGCTATTGGAATTCCTGTGTATCACCCTAAAAAAAAAGGCGGATGGGGAAGCTACTGAATGCTGAGCTTTCAAAACTTCTCAGACTAACAGCTTGGTCACCCTTCTCCACTGCACGTAAAAAACTAAATGCAGGTTCATACGCACAAGCCCTCTTACTGGAGGGGGAAATTGTTTGGGTTTTCAGTTGGAACATGTATTGTAAGAGACCACCTCTGCTATTGTAGTCAGCCCTTCTGCTACAGGCAGCCAGAACCACAAAATCCCCCAGGACTTCCTCATCATATCCCCCCTATATTCATGTACAACTCATTTATTCTTATACCAACATCATCCATTAATTTAGGTATCTTCCCTCCTTGGTGAGTTAAACCCCTAATATCTTTTAAGACAGCAGTCATATTATCCTTTCAACTTTTGTTTTGCTGGGCTGATTAAATTGGGATGTACTACACACTGCTTCCAAGCTGTGTTCCCTCATCATCGGGGTTGGGTTGCTTCCGTATACATTTCAGTTTGATTTTGTCCTTTCCAGTCAGCGTTACATGCTGTTCCAGTTCAGGTCTCAACCATGTCTTCTACAGCAGCATAAATGTTTCCTATCTTCATTAGTGGTATTTTGCCTGATACACCCAAGGATCAATTTACTTATTTCACAACCAGTGACATCTGTGGCTCATAGTTATCCTGTAATCATCTGTACACTCAGATGTTTCTCTCTCTCTCTCCTGTTTCCAAATGATGAGGTTTTGCTTTGGAGCAGAAATTCCTGTTAGTCTCTGACCCTTCACTTTGCCCTGTTAGCTTTTATCCCATTCATACTGCTCCGCAAGGAAAGGTAAACTAATATACATGTTTCTTCTGTTTCCTTTCATGAGTTTTCAATGAAAATCTTCTTACAGAGAAAGGCATGAAGATCATTGAATTGTTACTGTATATAGAGCTTGTCATTTTTATTGAAACTTGCATGTATTGCAAGTAGCACTGAGTATTTTATGTATTCATATAAAATAGTAGGGCTAACAAGAGCTATCACTCTGTTTTGAGAAGGAGACAAAGGACTAAAATACATATGCTTTCCAGACATTTGGGTATAGTGTTAGTTAAAAACTTTCTTTTACACTGTTTGAAGTTCTGATGATGTTTAATAAACTAACTGGAAACTCTACAAAGATCTTTTTAATAAAATGGCTCAGCAAGAAAATGTGTAGATCTTCACCAGTTACTGAATTAATGCCTTGGATGCAAACTCCCACTCTAAAAGAAATCAGGAGGAGTAACATAGAAAACTCTCTCTTTTAGGTGGCTCTGGCCGAAAAGAAAGAGGTGCCCCTCCACTTCCACCTATACCAAGGTGAAATGGGTTCTGGATCATCTTTGGGCAACGTCTGTTCTCAAGTCTCCTTCAAGTCAGTTCTCCTGTCCACATCATTGGAAAGTTACCTGGTTTGCTTACTTCCACTTTTGGCTTGTCAGCTGGAACCAACTCAGTCTCTATTACAGAAGTAATAGATGCAGTTTATGAACTATAGTTGCTCAGAGATATACATTTTATTTGCTTATACTGCAGGCTGTCATGAAAGGTATTTTGCAGATCACACGTGCATCATGCTTATCATGACCAGCCCTGTCCCTTTGAGAGCTCCACAGGCAGTCTGGCTTCGAATTTAATGAGAGCTGGAACAAAGCTGTTTCATTCACTTTGGGCACAGTGGCTGTAGTATTGGAATGGTAAAGTACAATCTATTTTCTGTTTAAAAAGCAGTCACTGGGGAAATCTCTGTAGACCCTGGATCCTTATTTGCATGCCTAACTTGGCCTGTCTGCTTCTGCAAGCCATAGACCTACTACCTGGTGACCAAGAGTTCCTCCTAAACCTTTTTAGTTTAGCTTAGCCAAGCAAATCTTTTTTTAAACAATAGATAGCCCATCCTGTTCCCAGGATAGAGTGTGTCTGGCCTTGTTTTTATCTGTGGAGAATATTCCAAAGAAAAGCACAAGTGAAGAATTCATCAATACAAAAAATATCTTCTTTTTTTTTTTTTTTTTCCCTTTTTTTTTTTGGATAGCGTTATGCTTTTTAGTCACTTTCCTACTGTGATATGGACCAACCCACAGTCATCCGTGTCCTGAGTTATTGTAATACCCTTTACCTGAGACTACATGCAAAGATTCCTCAGAAAGTAGTCTTGGTGCACATGCAGCAATTATTGTTGTTGCAGACTCCTTCTGTAAAGCATCACTAATGCCAGTGCTCTGCCGACTGCTTTCCACTTGTTTCTTTGGTACAATTAAATGATGGGTTTTGACTTAAAAAGCTTCCCGGGGCTTAGGTCAACAAGTGTCAGAGAGATTGTATTTGACTTGTGTTACAGAAGAGCAGCTGAGGTCAAAAAATGTGTGTAAGAGAAAGCCGTTTGATGTAGTGAAGGTGGTCTGGAGTTTGTGCATTCAAGTGGGAGCATCAGCTATGAATTTTGCTCTCTGAACTGGTTCTAGAGAAACAGGAAGATTTGGCCTTTTGAGTTTACCATGAAGCCTGTCCTTTCAAACTTTGCTGAAAGGAGTCTCCACGGAGAGCTGCAAGGCTTACTTTAATAGAAGAGAGAGTAAAGTATTCTAGCATTGTGACAATTGGCTAATAGGATTAATGGCTTTTGAATTTTGTACACGAGAAAAGAGTCAATTTTATGAGTGCATTTTACAAATAAATCTAAATGCATATAAAATGCCTTTGTAAATTAGAGGGAGCTTATAATTCTTGATTTGAAATATTGCTGAACAATAGGTCTTTGTTAATTGGACTTCTGAAGGTTAGCTCTGAAAAATGTCTTCTGTCTCCTCAACAGTTTCAGTTTCTTCAGTGTACTCCTTGGGATCCCTACCAGGCCTGTATCAGCTGCCATGCTTCACAGGGTGGTGTTCAAATTTAAAACCAAGAAAAAAACCTAGTCATGTGGGATAAGAAAATGTTTCTCTAGCATGGAAGATTTGATCCTAAGTATGCTCTGCAGCTCGAGAGAGGTCAGTCTTTGAAAATCTAGGGAATTTAGCCAAAGAGGATCTGGACCCCACTGAAGTGTTTGTGCATAGGGCTTTTTGCTCTGTCAGTCTGTGTGGATGGGCAGATCCCCTTTCTGCCCCACAGCCTAGAGAGTCACAGTGAAGGGGATGATACTGAATTGGATTTGGCAGATCAAATTTAATTTCTCCTTTTCAGTGTTTGTTTACAAAATTTTGTTAGCTGTGATGGCATTTGATTATGTACCTTTTTTTACATTTTTATATCTAATGGCCTATTTTGAGTTACTATTTATGGTCTTGAACCTGCAAGTAAATGCGCAGGCGCAGGGATGTATCTACATCTAATTGCAGGATCATGGCTGTAAGAGTTTCTTAAACAGATATTAGTGGGACCTCCATGTGACAGGTGCACCTTGGGATCAAACCTAGCGCAATACTGAATCTGTGTATGTATTTTATGGATGTCATTTAAACAAAGTGCCTGTCTCTTTGAGATATTATTATGTGAATAGAAGTCCAAATAAGATTTTTAGGATAATAACTTAAAGGATAAATTATTGTATTCATGTTTTTAAACTGAAGCACTTGTAACTTTCTAAGGAACAACATTTTGAATTTAAGAATACAATATTTTTCAGTACCTTGACCTGCCAAATCCTTATTAATATCCAAACAGCTATGCAGCCACAACAACCACCAACCAACCAAAATAAAACAACAACAAAAACAAAACCCACCTACAAAACCAAAAACCTCCAGAAACTGTACCTATTTTGTAACTTACCTGCTCCCAGCATGGCTGTTTTACTTTAAGTCAATAGAAATGCTGCACATAGTTCTACCAACCATCTGCATCATTCAAAATATCCTGTATTTGATCTTTTGTGCAAGGTTTCCTGACCAGAAATTCTGGACCACTACCAAAGATTTAGCAAACGAGCTTCAATCCCACTTTAATATGTGCTGTGTAAAAGGCCCTCCGTCAACAAGCCAAGAAACGTGAGCTGATTGGATTTTAGCACTTCTTTGTACTATAGAAACCTCTTCAGAATGGATGTTTGGCATATATGTAAAATAGCTTAACATTGCAGAAAGAGGTTTTTTTTTTTCGCCTAACAAAAACTTTACTGTTTATACTTTTTGCTATGGAAGTCCCTCAATCTGTTCCAGAAAAATGCAGCATTTTATCGTTCAGTTTATTGCTTCATGTGTCAGTACCTATTTACAGTATGATCAGTATTAAAGTATTTATTTCACTATGAAGTGTTCAAAAAGAATACGAAACAGATTGAATCAATGGTGCCTTATGACTTTTTTAGTCAACTTTTCTGTGTCTCACTAGAAAAATTAATAGGTGTTGCTCTCTTCCAGGTCCTAATGTAAATAGCGCCGACAGTAGCATTATACAGTGTTTGAGCCAAGTCCTGCTGTTGTAATGTGCTTGGTCTGCTAACTTCAGATTGAGCTCAGTGTATGGAGAGACTATTGGATCAGTCTTTAGGTGAGGTGTAAGTGGGCACTGGTTAGTCTCACAATCAATTGTTGGTATTGCTCTGGAAATTTAACCCTTTCCCAAAACCACTGTCTTATGTTGCTGTCCATACAGCCCAGCTGACTTCAGCATGGTTCCATGGAGGACTCCATTTGATTCACTGCTTGCATATAAGATTTACTGGGTTTGTGTCAGTGGCATTGTATTATAAACCTTCACAGCTCAAACAGTATTTTTATGTCCTTGCTAAGGCTCACGTTGCGTTGACAACAGCCATAGATGTTAATTTTTGTTTAATTTGAGTCAGTAAATAAAATGGGAGTAACTTTTGTACCATGTGACAATAATTACTGCTCAATATTTTTGGAAGAAAAGCCCGTTTTATGTCTGTTAGGATTTTTCTGCACCAGCCATTGGGAGAAGAGGTCACTGATTAATGTTCAGAGTTGTTAAAGGAAACTCAGCTTGTGATTCAGGAAGCATGTATTTCTGTAAATGAACTCTTCTTCAAGAAAGATGCAAAGTTCTTGTTTAGAAGACCACATTTCCCAACACTAAAAGAATCATGAGAATGTTTTGGGTTTGTTTTTTTTTTCTGCAAGACTGAACTGTTAAAGAAGTTCCATAAATTGTCACTTAAAAAACTGGACGGTAGTTTCTCCTTGCAGCAACAACTGTTTACATGTCACTTGTCTCTGTTGGAGCAGCAAATGAGGGAACTAAGCTGCTACTGTGCTTCATGTATATTGTAACACAATAATTTTCTTTGCAGAAGTATGGAAATAGAAAGGGTGCTTTTTGCCTTGGAAGCAAAAGAATGGATTTGAATGATCAATTTGATTATTTCAAGTAGAATGTCAAATGTCAAAGACCTAAAGGGGCCCCTCTGCCACAGGACCATGGAAAGGAGAAGATTGTTCAAGTAAATAAAAAACAATTGGCTGAATGTTGCTATCAGTACTGGAGTACAAATTACGATCGAAGATGTGCGTGTATGTAGTACCACATCACAACAGTGTGGACACCACTGCCTCACAGTCAGGTGCGAACAACCTGTCATGGCGGTACGTTGACTCTGTATAAACTTATATTGTATGAACTTTAATCTTTCAAACAGTATTCACCAGAAAATAAGAATCTCTTAATTAAGATATCCAGTAACATATTAAGTGTAGTTCATGTACAGGTACATTGTAAGGAAATAGGGGTCTTGTAGCCTGTAAGGTGGAAGTGTCTGGGCCATTCAATTAAAATGTAAACCTGGAGCACTGGTAAAAAGGAGGAGGGTATTGGAGTTACTCAGCAGAAGCAGGGCACATGTATATGTTCTCAGTGAGTATGTGTCAGGTAAGTAGGCAGACTAAAAGAAAACAATGGAAACTGTATGTCTTATAAAAAGGAGTAACCCTTCAGTATGTTGCCATTTTGAAATACAGTTTGTCTGTGATAAATGTTCTTTAGTGTAAACTTAACACATGCAAAGGAAGACCTCTAAATTTGGGCTTCCAAAGACACACAAGACTATGAAAGAGGGAGAAACGTAAAACATAGGCTGAGCAGAAAGTAACGTTTTTATCAGATGCTTAAAGTTTTAGCTTTTTATAAAACAGTAGTCTAGTTCTGTGAATATTTTTTTGCATTACATCTATTTTGTATGTGATTTTGTTCTCCTTATTTTTCTGACCTATGCCAAATAAATTTTACTTTTATTTACTTGATGGTGCAGACTGTTAAATTGAGAATAATCACAGTTGCTTTCTTGACCCAAACACGTGAGCTTTAGCAGGATTATAACAACCTGGAGGGAGCTGGGATGGGTTGTTCTCTCATTGCACAACAACACAGCCGTAATGCTCAGAGGACTTTGGGCCTCCATACAGTGAAGATTAGACACCTTTAGATAAGGAGAAATAATGAGTTTAGTTTAGGATAAAGAATGATTGAAAATACGTGGTCAGTGATGCTATAGATGGCTGCTGTGTGAGCTATGGGCATTGGCTGTTAGCAAGGCAAGCTAGGCACTTGCCAGGGGGAGATGACATGGAAAGCACAGATTTTATTTCTCTTACCTTCACTCACTAAGCAGAAGGCTGCCAGACAATATCAAACAAATGAAACCCTCCTTTTGACTTTGAAGCCCTGTTTTTGATCTAGGATACTAACAGGAAGTTCTACCTCAACATGAGGAAAAACTGAGGATGACAGAGCACTCTGAACAGGCTGCCCAGAGAGGTTGTGGAGTTTCCTCCTCTGGAGACTTTCAAAACCTGCCTGGATCTGTTCCTGTGTGACCCGCCCTAGGTGATCCTGCTCTGGGGATCTCCAGATCCCTGATCTCCAGGGGTTCCTTCCAACCCCTACCATTCTATGATTCCATGAATTTGGACCAGGTACATCACAGAAATGTCCTTTGATAGAAGTCCCAAAGAGGCTCAAATTCAGGTTGCATTTCCAGCTTCTCAGAAATTATAAAGGTCATTTAAAACCCTGAGCTAAAAGCTCTATGCTGTAGCTCATCTATCTTGCAAAGACTTAAGTAGCAGGTTTATACATATGATGGATCCTTTGACATCTGTGGGGACTGCTTGTTAATAATTTCTTTCTTCAGAATGACTAGGACAGAGACCTCATCTTAAAAGGCCATAGAAACTCAGGGTAGCCTAGAAGCTCACCAGTCCCAGTGCCTGGGCTATATAAATAGAAGAGCATGACAAACGGTGGAGACTGGGAGTTTGTGAGCTGTAAAGGAGCTGGCTCAGCAGGCTGAGAGGCCTTTGTTTCCAGGTCACAGTTGCCATAGCCTTGAATGAGAACTCGTAGGTATAAATCTAACAATCAGTTAGTAGGACTGTGTTATGTTTTACCAAAAGAAACGTGTTTCTGGTTTTCAGGAAGTTAAATTACTTGCTTGACTTTGGGGAGAGGGAACTGAGGTAAGCATGCTGTGACCTAGTCATAACCACAACATAGTCCTTCCTCCATTTACTCAAAAAATGCTGTTGCTTTAAAATAAACTCACGGACTACACTGTACAACAATTCTGACTGCTCCCTGCAGTTGCAGGAAGATTCACGTGTTGAACACACCGCACACAAAAATATCCACTCTTTGGGTCATTGTTCAACAATTTCCAATGACCTTCCTGCCTTGTATGCACAGGCTGCTCCCTTCTGCCCTCTCATCTAGTCTGACTCCCATTTTGTGTTGAAAATAGTGAATTGGTTCTAGCTAATTCTCAATTTGGGGACTAAATATTGGCCCATACATCTCTCTACAATAATTAATGTATTATTTAGTTTAACTAATGAAATAGATCAAGAGCCTTCAGGATTTGATTTTCTGTGGCTAACAGCAAGTACAATGAGCAATCCAGATAGCTGTTTCTGCTATCTTACAGTTCTCTGAGAATTACCCAAATATGTAACGTGATGTAAGCCTGATTCCAAGTTTCGTTTTCTGTTACACTCTTAGAGGTCCTATACATTTTATTTTATACATAATGAAACTGTGTGGTTTACACTTTTAGAAGAGCTCATCCTTTCCACTTGTTGAATAGGACTCTCTGTGATCCTTCTAAAAAGTTCATACTAAGTCTTCCAAGCTACAAGGATCTGGTGCATACATTGGCATGCCAAATTTAAAATAAAATTTCTTTTTCATAAGCAAAAATGTTACTCTCCATACACTTTTACTTCTGTCTACAGACAGAGCTGTGTCTGGACTCCACTCTGTCTTTCAGTTATATCACAATAAAAATTTGGCAGAGCATAAGGGCCTTGATAATCCTTTCTGTACCCTGTGGGTTGTTATGTCTTTGGGGTATCAGTGCTGCTTGGACTATGTGTGTTTACACAAATAACAGATGGCTAATCAAAAACTTTGGTGAAGCATAAAAGTAAACAGGATTTTAGGTACTGCAGCAGTGCTGGGAATAAAAAGCAATACAAATAATTTCCCTTTCCAATGTTAGCTAGTAATGCCTCTGAACGCAAGGCTTATGTCCACTGACTATGGTACAGGTCTTAGAAAGACGCCTCTCACCAGAATGACTGTTTCACATTGTAGGATGATGTACTTGACTTCATCAGTAATAACTTGTCTTTTCTGCAACTCCTGAAAGCATTCCCTCAGAAATTAAGATCTTAGTGTACCTAAAAATTTCAACAGCAGAAATAATGCTGATAAAGGGATGACTGACACAAAAATGCTTTGATTAAAACACAGAGAATAAATTGGGTGGCTTCTGCTAATGCTACCTGTGTCCAACATCAATCTGTCTACTGGACAAAAACATCAATTCAGATAGTCACTATTTCAATCTTAAAACATGTATTTATGTCTTAAGATACAGCTTCTGCAGAAGCTAGATTCAGAGCATAAAGTAGAAATCTATCATGAATGCTGCCTATATGATATTGTCAAACTTTCCACTGCACTACAATAGCACACTTCTAATTTTCATGATTTTTTCCTCTCTGGTTTTACCATTCTTTTTTTTCCCTTCAAATAAAAATAAAAATAAAATAAAAAAAATTTTAAAAATTTAAAAACCCACAAATTCTTCAAGAATGCTGGGGTGTAGCCTACATAAATACCTTTCTCATTTTGAATATGGGACTGCTCTTGGGTTGTTTTTTTGGTTTTTTTTTTGCTACAATACAGCCGAAATCTCAGCCTAATCATCTCCAAAGTAAATGCAGGCAGAGGGGCTGAGAATGGAGGAGCTGTTTGTTGCTGTTCATCTTTCCTCTTGCCAGAAGAGGAACCGCTGATCCCTCTGCTTTATCACTGTGCAACTCCTTTTTCAAAACCATTCCCTTCCCAAAGGGTACAGCTTTGGCTATGTTTTACATTTACTTGTGTGCACAACTGTTTGGCTCCAGGCTTGTGCAAACACTGAACACCATACCTGATGAGGCGCATACTAATTCCCTTATGAAAATGTCTTCATGTTCATGCAAAGATGGATGATTAGGTAGTTATCTGACATCCTCCCTGACTTGAAGTAAGCATGTGAATATGAGTCTTTCCTATCTTTCTTTCTAGTAGAAATTTTAGTAAATTCAGAATTACTAGTGAGCCCTCAAGTGCCCTGTCGAGCAGCAGAGCCCTTGCAGCTGAAGGCCAAGCCCTCTCAAGCTGTAAGAGCAAAAGGCAGCTGAAGTGCTCAGAGCACTTGTGAAGAGTGCAAGGTAAAGGCTAGGGGTGAAAGTCTAGGCTTGAAACCCCGCCTCTGTCATATGTATGTCGATACTGGAACTAGTGTACCTTGTAAATAATGTCCATTGTGCTGCTTGTCAGAGACTTGCAGAGCCCATTAGTACTTTCTGTGCTGCCTAAACACCAGGCCTTGCTGCAGACTGCTCAAATCATCTGTTGAGAGGCTTTTTTCCTCCCTATTTAAATTAGAAACTTTCACTTCTGCTATTTGGCCAGGAGCTTGGCTTACTTATGAAGCTCAGGAGCCTTTGTTTGAAAACCTATAGATATCCTATTAATTTCATCTAAATACATAGTTTATTCTCCTCATCTATCCCTGCAGGACTGCTGCTGCACCTTCCAAACACCTATCAGCTGTGGGGTTGGTACATTTGCTCCAGAGTATTGATGAAATAAAACCAAAAATTCTGCTGTGTGTTTTAAGAGAATCATCACATACCCTACATGACAGGACTTTCTCTCCTCCCTCTCATACACATACCGGCCAGTCAGGGGGCAGGGAGCAGAAACTGTAAATCCATTTTTTTAGCTTCAAACACTTCTCATACAAGTCCAAGTATACATCATTACATGAGAAAATTTGTATGTTTGTGTTTGCTTTTAACTAAGCAGGTGGGAATAGCCACGATGTACCTCCAGCCTAGGAATTTCTCTTTGTGCTAAGAAATACTCTGCCTCTGATTGAGGAGAAGCCTTGTGTCCTGTAAGTTATCTCAGCTTTGCATTCTAAGCAGTCTGAGGCTCAATGCTTTATGGAAGAGCATGTTAGACAGTCAATTAACAGCAAGAACTTTCCCTGCAATCATCACCAGGTAATTTTACTTTAAACTTTTATTTCTAGAGCTCTTTTGTTTTATTATTGTTTCAACTCCCCCCCATTTTCATGGAGGAAATTGTTTGTTTTTTATAAAAAGCTCTAGTTTCCACAGCAGATACAATTAATAGTCCAAATGGCATCGTTTGCCAAATCCTGCTGAAGCAAATGGGTGAAATAAGGGTTTCCCTGAAGCCAGGGGCTTTGCTCATTGACTGCAGGTGGGTGAAGGCAGTGGGTGTGGGCACAGAACTGTGAGCGCTGATTCAGTTGCAGAAGCTCATTTCAAAACCACCTTTGCTCCTGAAGCTGGCAGTAGAAAGGTAAGTTCTGCCAGCTGGCTGGCTTATCACCTTTTCTTCCTCTTCCCACTCGCTTTTGGCTTTGAATCCCTGACTCCTTCAGGGGTTGCTAGGATTTCTGTGCATAGTGGTGGGTGGCACAGAGGGCACTAGGTGGCACCTGTGGATGAATTTTGCACTGCCCAACCAGGAGAGTGTCTTTCATGCCAATGTTAAAACTTGTGGCTTATGTCCCTCAGAAATGTTTTGCTACTATTTAATTTCTTACATGATAAGCACTTCATAAGCTGTGGTCCTAATATGTAAGTGTTGATAGCTTTGATTTGGTTTTGGTTATGAGCATATGTCAATGTGTAGGTCACTGTTTCAGGAACACTACACACAGATCCACTCTTGGCACAGCAGCATGTTCGCTCCAGACATATATAGCCTGGCCCTCCATGCAGTTACACAACTCTTGGGCAAGTAAAATTCCAGTATTGGCAGAAAAATGATGCAACAGAATAACACGTCTGACTCTACTCTGTTTCAGTTCAACTGAAAGCAGTGTGCTATTAAACTTAAACAAATAAAGTCTTTCATAAATAAAGTTTAGCTTTAGCTGGAGAAGGAGGTCAGAATTTTTAAAAAGTACCTTTTTTTACGGAAAATGTGAAGTGGAAGTAACAGTTATAAGAAAGCCATTCTGACTGTATTGCAGTCTAAAATCCAATATTTACTCCAGTGTTTAACAGAAGAAATTCCTTTGATTGGTTTTTATTTCTTTGACTCATAATACAGTCTGGTAATCCATATGAGATTAAAATATTGGTTATGAATTTAAGTGAAATGCCAAATTGCTGAACATAATCAGGAAAAGGTATAAGGAGGAAACAGGGAAGAATCTGTAGGTTACAGGGGGAGAAGTATGAAAAAACCATAGGTACAGTGGTTTTATGCAGAAGAATTCAGGAAGATATGCTTATGTAACAAAGTAATAGAAAGGATTGACTGCTATAGCAGTGGTGAAATGAAGAAGAAATAAATGAACAAAAAGCTACTGAATTTATGCCAAAGAGGATAATACACTCCAATTAATACATTTGTTGGATAATGTTTAAGCTGTGTCATGTAAGCAATAAATAGTGGCTTGAAAAAATGGTGGGATATGTTGTGATTACAATGGAAAACTTAGTAAATTGAGAGAATTTACAGAGATTTGGTTCATATTCTCAAAATATTCCCAAAGCTTTTAATTTGTAATGCCAAATTTGTTTTTATGATTTGGTAGTTTGGGGTGGATTGTTTGTTTGTGTTTCTTTACAATCAGTTGCTTGCTGAATAAGGAACAGATGCAGCAGATCACACATCAGAAACAGTTTATTTAATCAGTGAAGCTTGCTTTACTACACTGGATGTGACTTTGCTAAAGAAAACCAACTTGTGTGTAATAGTGATAACTCTTCCTTTTTTTTTGTTGTTGTTGTTTTGTTTTGGAGGAATTGGGCTGAATTTGAGTAGTCTTACAGTGACTGAGCATGAAGAGTACTGAGAACATGTAAGTAACAGGCTGTCTATGTCAAAATGAATGAGTTTTCTTAGGTCAAGAAAGAACTGTAGCTCTTATGACCCATTCTTAATAATTTCACCACATACTGTTAGTATGTGGGTATGTGAACACATAAAAAAGTATTTTAAGTGTCTACATAAAATAGATAAAGCTCTAACGAGGGAAATAGACAAGACTTTATAATAATTTTCCAGATAAAGCATTTGAAACTACTGTGTTAGAATAGTGATTGCTTTGTGTGATAGTTGTGTATTTCTTTTTTGGTTTTTTCCCCTGGTCAGATAGGTTAACTTTCTTACTCAGCTTTAAGTCCTAGTACTTGATTTCAGCAAACTTGCCTTCTTGCTGAGCTGAGTAACAAGTTGATATCCTAGCACCAATGGTGGAATTTAGAGATGTAGGAGGGCTCTGCAACATTGTTTTGTCTCTGCTGAGAACAGTTTCAGAAAAAAAAATTTCATAGTATTGAAATCATCTGGGGTTATTCTGAACTTTACTGAATTCAGGGCAAACTTTTATTTTTTGCTTTGTTCGTGGTGCAGTTCACCTCTCTAATATTTACTGGGCTTGCTTACAAGAGCAGTCCATTTCAACAGACCTGAGCATATGTAACTATTGCTGAAGGTTTAGTTTGACTTTCTGCAAGCTAACTGTATTGGCTTCATGTATTTTCTTCTGGCAAATACAATATTATAATTCCATCCTCAGCTCTGTGACATACCAGTAACACATGTCCTTGTCTCAGCCACAGAACAAACTGGAAGTATGGTACAGTAAACATGGACTTTGCAAAAAGAGCTTGAATGTACACATCGTCTTACAAAAGACACTATACCAAAAATACCACTTAAGTTCTCGGAACAAACAGATAATGAAGGGCACTACTGCAAAATTGTAAATGAGCAGATAAACAGGAAGATGTTTTACAGAAATGTTCCAAGGTAATAAAAATGAACTCAAACATCCAGTGCATCATTTCTGCATTAAAAAGCTTCAAGCTTATGGGTAACAGCATCTGGCTAGGCATTCTCCTGGCCTCTGGGTTAGATTACTCTCGGGGACAGAGACACTGGATTTTTCATGGTGCTTAAGCCTCAAAAGTTTCAGAAATTCTTTCACTGGACTATTAAGTGCTTTTTCTTTGACACCCACCTTCAGAGAAGAAATCCAGGGGCCTATTGCCTGTTCACAGATTAATTTTCCTCAGGTTTCCCTTGTTGCTTAACTGCCTCATCAAACATAGGTATATTGTAAGCTATAGTTTATTTTCCAGTAACCATGTGAGTCAGTCTAAATGATCGAACACATCTAGATACAGATTAAGCACCTGGTGTTCTTCCTGATCATCCTACGCACAACTGCAAGAGAACCCGCATTAGAAACCAACAAACTTTCTGAATCCTGAACTACATTTTTAGATAATCAAAGTTAGACATGCATTTTCAGATGGAGATGGCTAAGAAAATTTGTCAGAGGTAGAGCATGGGTCCCTGCCTTGTGCATTATATTGTCCATTTACTTGTTAAGCAATGAGCAGTGTGAGAACAGTACTGCTTCCGATATTAGAGTTAGGCAGCTTTGTTGTCTGTAGGTATCACTCATTTAAAATTTGGATCCTTGTCAATAAACAAGGAGCATTGACTAAGTATTTTTCCTGTAACCGAATATAAGGAGATTACCTAAGAAGTGCTGGTCTCTCCACCCATTGTAATTCCTGTACTCAGATTATACCTGTTGATTTCCAGACAGATTTCATCCTGATGCATTTGCCAACATTCTTGATGTCTGATCATCTTCTGTATTCTTCTTTCAGTCTGGTCTTGGAAAAATCACTTTTTCTGTAATATCCTACTGAGAGGTTATTTAGAGAGATGTTGGTGCTACTTTTTCAATCAGTAATGCTGCTTTGAAGCTCATTACCTATTGTAAGGCAGTGTTGGCTTTCAGTTATCATCGTAGCTTAACAATTTGACTACAACTTCCACACTAGCTCTCAGACTCTTTTTAGTAAAAAACGCTTTTAGTATTTCCATAAACAAACTGGAGAAATGTACTTGCTTACAGTAATTTCTTGAGGATTTTTCTTCAGAATACTCCCGCATTTCAGGCTTTGTAACAAGCACTTGCAGTTTACCAGTAAAGTAGCTTTTATATCAAGTATGAAGATACATTTGTGATTCCCTGAAAATCTGTCCAGTTTGGCTCAGCTATATGCCTTTGACAAATACCTGTGTGTGTGATCACTGCTGGATCTTAAAAGCGAAATTATCTGAATCCTGTTCTCAGTGAGAGAGTTAAGCCTCTTGCAGCTCCTGGAGCCAGCCTGTGTACGTGTAATTGTCATAGGGAAGTGAGTATGATGAAAGCCATGGATCAGCAGGATGACTCTTGTAATGGTTCCTCCGGCTGCTTTTCACTGGTTGCATTGTTGCCCACATCAAAAAGCAGGAACTGTCTCTCCCATACACTAAGCTGAATTCTTTGGTGGCACATAAACGGATAGAAGCATCAGACTTGAGTGAAAACAGAACAAAAATCAAGGGGGAACAGTTCATGATTATGTAATGGGTGGTATGGGAATGCTCAGGTGGATCAAGTTAAGATTTTGGGGACAGCTTCCAGTTTTACGTTTATTTAGTAGCTGTTGGAAAGCTTGGCTTTGCAATGTTAATCATGGTGTTTTCTGTGATCTACAGTTAAACTGCTGAAGTTGAATTGCCAGACGTAGATGATAGCTGTGATCGAGACCTGATGGACTGTACAAATCCATTCTCTTGGTAGTTTGTAGACAAAAAACTCACCCCTCCCTTACATTAGTCACACTATTATAGCTATGGTTGTTGCAAGTCCAAATGTTGGGTTTTCTATAAATACAGGGGTGCTTTTTGATATTTCTACGGGTTGGACAAAACCCCATGAAAATGGGTGTCCATGTCTCTCAGCCTTGGTTTACAAAGACCTTCAAAGGAAAAGGAAAGGAGACTGTTAGAAACCCAGGGTGCTAGAACACAAAGAGGCTCCACTTAAAACAAAGGTACATTTAAAGCCAGAGAAGAACATGTGGCTTGAAGAAAAAGTCTACAGAGCTTTGATTAATTACTGGGGGAGTGGGCAGGAGGTGTCAAACAGTGAGAAGATACTGTCTTTTGCTGTCCTGCAAAGCAGGACTTTGTGTAGTATGTGTGAATATGCTGGAGTATCCTGTGCATTCGGTACTGCATTAGAAAGAATTCTTGACTCTGATCTTAATTTATCACTGTTAATTATCCAGGTCAAGAGGTGCTAACAAACTGTGTTTCTACTAGTTCCCAACCAAGTGACAAACTGGTCCTACAGGATCCAGTGATTTAGTTACTCATGGTGCTGTTATGATGGTACAGTCTGGTTAATAAATATTTCATGATTCTTAGGGTATGGGGTCAAACCCTAGTGCTCTTCTCTGTTCATCTCAAAAATGGCTGCATGTCAATGACAGGTAGTTGCTAGGTTGCTTATAATATGTTGTAAAATAATAAAATCTGCAAGGGGAAATATGCTATTTTAAGTCCTAATTATTTATTTCCATGCATACAATTCCCCTTATTTTTTTCTTAGTAGCTATAGTTCACACAACTTTACCTAAATAATTAAATATCTAAATATAATTTAGTGGTTTGGGGTTTTTCTATTTCTTTTATCTTATCATGTGCCTTTGGTACTACAGTTTCATGCTTTTGAGTATTTTAATTCCTTAGTATTCCCCAAAAGAAAACATAAAAGACTCGGGTCAAGTGCACTTTCCTAACCTAGGAGTGTGTACTTGCTAGAGCTGAGATGGAAATACAGCCCTCTCTTTTGTAGCTGCTCGCCCCCCGGAAAATCACGCTGTTGGTTGGTGGATATCAGTAGCAATCAATGAGCAGCCTATCCATCCAAACTTAGGCTCTTGTAAAAGAATGCACTGAAGGATGATCTTATTTAAAATACTTTATTGAATGCTGAATCACTAGTGACCTTTTTAAGAGAAATAAATGAGTTCAGGAGAAAGAAAGGCATAAATTTTTACCAAGATTTCTTAGTACAGTCTGGTATGCCTCCCTTGCTACTCCCCAGAGCATGACCCTCTAAGGTATGTAATTTCTATAGAAGGGAAAAGTGCAGGGCAAAAAGCCAAAAAATAGGAAAGATCCCAATATCCTGTAATTCTGAAAACTAATCCAAATTGTTTTCAAAGTGGCTTTTGCCAGGGGACAGAGAAATTTTAACATTTAATCACTTAACAAAACAGTCTTCTTTATTAATGTTTGCATCAAAAAAAGTTTCAGCCTATCATTACAGTTGGTGAGCGTTACCTAACAGGCTGTAGCACCTTCCAGTCATAAATGTACATTTGTTGGTATGGCTTCGGTACAGCCCCTCACTAATCTTTCAGTTGAGCTTGTTGGCTCAAGGCAAGGTAGGGACAGGAATGAGAGGCAGAGAGGAGGCAGGCACTGACTTCTGCATCAGCATTGCTGCTAAATGTCAGCTGGGGTCTGTATTAAGTGTACGCATGTTCAGTGCAGCAACACAAAAATTAACTCATTAAGCTTGAGTACCTTTAAATTCAAATGAAAGCAGGTATATAATATCAACAATATAGTACCTTTTAAGTTTCCAACAGTCATTTGTATACCCACATGTTTCTATCCCTCTCTGAATACCTACAGGGATTTTCTTAACCCTTTCCTGGCCTCTCATTTAATTCCTTTAAGTGTTACTTTTGTTGTTACTACCGATATTTCTGCTCTTCTTACATAGTTATCTGATTTGCTTGTTAAGCTTCCTGTAGGTATTTTGACAGTAGACCTTGTAAACTGAACTATGAGCAAACTTACTAGATCACATCTGAGACAGCACTTCACAAATTGTCAATCACATACATCTTTTTGGTTTAGATAATTCTCTCTTCCCATCTGTTTTGGCCTCCTCGGGATGTTACATGAAAGGGGAAGAGGAACAGTTCTTTTTTTTTTTTTTTTTTGCTTTAAGTCTTCAGTTTGGAGAGGGGAAAACTACTGAGCACACAGACAGGATGGTGTCACCTTTGCCAAGAAAGATCACTTACTGCAGTTAGGACACCCATTGCCCTATGTCTGCCACACTTAACAAGTCAGACAAGCTGATTTTGGTCAAATGAACTATGAAAAGTTTCCAATAGGCAGAATTTCACACTTGCTCTCTTTGTGGTGGCAATATCTGGCTTAGTTCCCAGAAAAGGGGCAGCTCAAGCTGCTGTCTTCCCTAGTTACATTAAAAACAGGAAGCCATGAGAAAGCTGGGTCCTCTTTTTTGGAAAGAAAATCTTTTGGCTATTACCAGCTTCCCATTTTTACTGGGGAAATTCCTTTGTGACCAGCCTCGGGAACTGACGCCATGGAGAAAGTATGATATTTTGTTTCTAAGTACTCTTAACTGCTAAAATAGTAAGTTGAAATTAGTGTAGAAGGCTCAGGGACCAGGGCTGCACGGCGCAGGGAAACGGGGTTCCGGCCCCGCTATCGGCCCACGCCGGGATGAGGGCGGTAGCCCTGGCTCGGGCAGATAAATGTTGGTGAGCCCCGCGCCGGCCCCTGCTGAAGTCGGGAGCTGTGTTGTGTCCGCCACGGCTCTGCCCTAAGGCTCCTTACCCGGGCAGGGCTGGGCTGAGGGCAGGTGACGCCAGGGAGCTCGATCTACTCCGGGGAGAAGCCGGAGGCGGCGCAAGCTCGTTCCATTTCTGCCAGGGAAAGCAGCTCCCAAGAGCGAGAACAGCCCTCAGCGCAAAGGGCGCAGCAGGGCCGGGCCGCCCTCCCGCCGCCGGTGACCCGGCGTCTGAGGGGCTCTGCCGCGCGCCGCCGCCATCTTGTGGCTGATCCCTCCCACCCGCGGCGTCCGCCGTGCAGCCAGGCGACCCTGCCCGCCCGCGGGCCCTGCTCGCACGCCCGCCCGCGGGCCCTGCTCAGCACGGCTGGGCGCCGGTCCGGGCCTGGCCTTCGCGGCGGTGGGGGGTGGTGCGCGGCAGCGGCGCTCCCTCCCTAGGGCGTCGGCCCCGGAGCCGGCCCCGCCGGGTGCAGAGCCGGCTGCGAGTGCTGGGCTGGCGGGGCGGGCCGGGGCGGGCCAGGCCGGGCTAGCCCTCCCCTCCTGGGCCTTGGTATCGGCGGCCTCGGCCTTGAAGAGGTTCTCACCTTGGCAGAGTACAAATCCTTTATACGTACACTGTGCAGAGGCGCCTGCCAAAAGCTAAGTAGGTAAGCTGCCTGCTTCTTCCCCCGACTTCTGGCTTGATTTTCTAATGAGGCAGCTGTCACACAGGACAGTGCTGTTATTTTTTTTATCTCTGGGGTGAGTGAAAATGCTGTATGCTCATAGCTGAGGTGACCAGGGAAAGGAGACCAGTGATGGGCAAGAAAGGGGAAGGTGAGAGACGCTGGTTTTGTTGTGTCTTTCTCACTGTAAGTCAAAGGATGTTTCATCACTATTTGGTAAGTGGGGTGAGGTGCATTTTAAAGGGTGCTGACGGTGAAATATCACCTGTCTTTTGAAAAATGTCTTGCTGTTTCCTTCAAATATATATATATCTGTTGACAAGCCCTAAGATGAGCCTAATTGAAAATTAAGGGGAAGTGTGTTTTCCATTTGTTTTTCTGGCGTGATATTTTGTGCTGTTGGCAACTGTTGCTTCATTTGGCCTTGTTTGAACACCTGTACTGGCAAATTTTGATGTAGTTCTGAGTGTTGCGGTTGCAAGCTCTGCCAGTCGTGTGCTCAGGGCAGGCCAAGACTTTGCTGGGTTTCCTGTGCACTCTGCTTCCCCCCAATTCTATCTTGTCCAGATGTTTTCTTGTAATAACAGCATAGAAAAAAAACCTGAAAATAGAAATGTGAACTTGAAAAACAGCTGCTCAGAGACACTTAAGGTCTGATATTTCTTATGGCATTGTCTGGATTTCAAGCTCTCTTCTTTGGTTAATTTCTATTACTATATTGTCCTCCATCTGCTTTCTTAGCACATTAAAGAGAAAAGTGAAAATTGTGGTTAACTTGCAAGAATAGGAGCTGCAGTAATCACTTCTTCCAACTTAATTTTACCATTGTAACTCTCTAAAGTTGCTTTCTCTTTGACTTACTGTACAAAATTTTACACCAAAATGCATATAGTACATTCTTTTACCTGAGCTCAGAATAAGGTGCTAGAGCTGCCAGGAACTGTAGCTCTTTCTCACCCGATTCTGCTTTCAGCATCCTGTATACAATAATGTGTCATCTGTGGGATCTTTCTGTATTGCATTAAAGTAGGAAATAAGGTTACATTGTGGGTTGTAATTTATGAACAATGTGCACAGTTTGCCATTGTCACTGGAATTATCATGAGAGTGATTGTCAGCTGAAAGTTTGAGAGTGAGAGACCAGAGAGAAGGTTTAAGTTGAGGTATCTCTTCTATTCTCTTGTACCATCTTTGCCTTTCACTAGAACAGATGAAAGGGATTTTCCTCTTGGTAAAGGAGATACCGTCTCTATTTCAGTACTCAGAGAGGAACCTGATGTTGCTTAACTTGGAGCTGCTGGAGAATTGAGTTTCTGGTCTGGTGAATTTTACCACTTGACAAATATTGACACCCTAGGAGAGAAGTGGGCAAGTATCAGTGCTCTGGTTTGTTACAAGGGAGTTGTAAACTGCACTTGTTCTCTGCCTGTTGTTGGTCTTCATACCAGGCTTCCTCACATGCTGGCTGCACTGTCCTTACAAATGCAAGGCTTTTTTTTTTTCCCCACTTATGGCTGCAAACAGCTATAGTGGACACAGTTGACAGCAGATGAGGCAGTGTTATTCCTAATTCCTTTTTCTTTATTGGCCTGTAGTTCCTAACAGTGAAGCTGTGGCTGAATTTTCAGGTATTCAAATCTCAATCCCTGAAGGGATAATCACAAATCGCATGTCCTATGGAGTAAAAGCTAAGTGCTTTACTTTGGAATTGTATTGTATTTCCTTACTATAGTGTCTTTTGACTAGTTAATCTGTTACTTTTGCTGTAAGAACAGATGAGTTTCTATATATATATATAGATAAGGTTCTGATCTGCATCAGATCAGTTCTTCAGTTTCATGAAGAACTGTGAATTGAAGATGTTTCTGCTCGTGTGAGGTGCTAGTTTGAGTTAAGCCCTAGGTGTGATAAAGCTTTATGTTAAATCTGTCATTAAGCATTACATAATCTCACAACAGTTATATAAATGCATGCACCCTGTAAAGCAAAAGGGGCTGAGAGATGTATTCACTCTGTTAAGCAGCACACTGTGCGAGAGCTTGCATTTCTGGAAAATACCCGCTGCTCTGCAATAGGTAACCTGTGTAAACGTGAATATTTTGGTATGTGTGCACTGCTGGAGCTGAGAAGATGATTCACTCGAAGCCTTCTAAGGATTGGCAGTAGCAGCTTTTACTGTGATGCGGATTCTCTCTTTGAAACCCATGTGGTTCACCAAAAATTGGGTCTGGCTGACTCTCAGGGTCCCTTGTAATGAAATTCAAGGTGAAGATAGCCTGAAGGAAAGCTGTAGGAATATTTGAGGCACTTCACAAAAGCTGGTTGTAGGATGTGTGGGTGTGTCAGTTTTGATCTAGGGAGGAAGATAACAGGATTTATTTAGCGTGTGTTACTGACTGACAGAACTAGAGAGTCAGACTTCTGCATTTTTATTTAGGGCCTAAATTATAAAATGGAGACAAGGGCACATCTGTATTTTGTATCTATTTCATGATGAGAAATAATAATTTTAATACAGAGGGAAGAGAGGTGTTTAATTTAGGCACAATTTTGGTTTACAAATATGGGCTTGTGTAGCTATCTTGATAGACTCCCCCGTGAAGCTATATTGATAGACTTGCATTAGTCTGTGCAAGCAAAAAGCCTGGGTAGCTCTTAACTGCTTTGAGAGAGGGAAGACATGCTATAGTGGTAAAAGTCCTTCCCACTATATAACTGTATGCAGACTGTGGCTTTTGTGGGTAAGAATATGCGAAAACGAATTCTGTTGTTAGCATTCACAAGGTGGTAGAAGATACAGCCTTGGATGGGAAAGCACAGAGGATGAGAAGGAGTGGTAGAATTTAGGGATAGATACAGCCAGAATGCACTTCCACTGCAGATGAAGTGTTGCATTTGGTAAAAAAAGCTTAATGTGTATCTTATTGCTGGAAAAAATACCTCAACAGAGCAGGGAGTAGGTTGAATATGTTGCATTACCAGGAACCTTGCATCTGTGCAGTGATGCAAGCTTGAAGAATTTGAGTTGAGGATGTGCAAAAAAAAGCCTTTTTACCTTGCAACTAGTGTAGAATGTGGCTAGCTTCTTTCAAGAATTCAGTGTTCAAAATCTGTCTCCAATCCTCTTTTGGGCATTTTGCAAATCCCAACAACTTCCCAAAGTTTTCCTAGTAGCAGAAATGTTTTGTTGTCTGCTTGATTTATTGCACGTTTTTCTGTCATTCTGTAGTAGATGATGCTTTGAGCTTCTGGTCCAAATAGATCTAGGTGAATATATAATCTATAACGTAAGAAAAATACAGCCTTTAAAATAAGCCCTACTTGGAGTGGGACTTATTCTCCTTGAGAGAAGAGGTAGCCAAGGCCACTGGGCAGATGTGGATGCTGCAGCTGCGTAGTCCAGGATAGAGTGCTTACTAAAAGCCTCAGGCATAAATAAAAGTTGTGAGTCAAAGAGTTCATCCTATATGTGATCGTGTGTATCTGGATGCCAGAGTGTGAAACAGAGTACGCAAGACCTCACCTTTGCTCTGGCTTGATTTACTTGCTTATTGACTTGGCTGTTAAGAGTTCTGTATTCCCTGCAGACAGAATACAAAGAGGCTGAGACGACTCTTAAACTGGTTGTTAATTTGCACAGATCTGACCATTCTGCTGTACAAAGCACTGGTTTGCAAATTGGGAATCTCAGTTTTGCTACTGATATTTTAAATGGCTTATGGCAAATCAGTTCACCTTTGCCTTAGTTTCTGTCTCTACTTCCTTTCCAAAGTACTTCAGGATTTAGTCACATCAGCATTTTATATGTAGTGTTGGCTGATGGACTGCACGTATTTTAGAGCTGTATCATTATCAAAGCCACATCTGGTTTTGGCAAGACCTTGCTGTGGACCAGTGACTGTGTTTGATAGTCCTCTCTCTTCATCTGATTTGTACACATTACATGTCTACTTGCACACAGAACCTGCTATGTTATAGTCAGCCCTTTCACAGGGCATCATTGGTAACAAGCAAAGATCAGAAGTCTCAAGACTATGTGTTGTACATAAGTACTTAATTTGATGCATACTTAAATTTCACTATTATGGGCCTAAAAAATTATATGTAACAATATGGGTAAGCAATGGCATAAGTGGCCACTGTGTCTTATGTGGATCCCTTGCTAACTGGGAAGTGTATCTTTAGCTAATGATACTGAAATGTTGGGAGAGGTCAAAGTTGCACAAAGCAAGTTACAAGCTCGAAGGGTGATACCATGATTTGATCTCTCAATCTTTCTTGAAGGTACAGAGGGCCTTGCCAAATGCTTTTGTGCCAGAGTGGAGAAGTTACATACAATTCTTTGTCAAATTTATCTTCCTTGCCTGGCATTCAGTTCTTGTAAGCTTTGATTCTCTTGTTACTCTGTAACAGATTAAGAGGCCATAAGGTAATGCTGTAAAAGAACATGAAAGCCAAGGGTGTTTTGACATGGAGAATGAGTCCGTGGAAGGATGTACCAAAGAAGAACTGATACTGATAGACTGTGATGATTTTCCTGGCAACAGACTTATAGATGAATGAGTTCATTAGGTTTGCATTTCTCCCAAATTAGAGGATTTTGTAATCCTTGTCACAAGCCTTTAGCAAAATAAATACATGGCACAGAGTAACTGAGGAAGCATCTTTTGGGCAAAACAGGAGGAGGAGGAGGAGGGCAGTTTTGGGCTCATTAGACTTGAATTGACAGCAGAATATCCACAAAAGAGATCTTGCAGACAGGTTGAATGATAGTTTTAGTAGAAGATAGGTCTGAATTAGAGAGATCTATGAGTCATCTATTTATAATTGAATAAGTGCTTATGATAATACACAGGCAGAGGATGTAGGGACACAAAGGAAGAAGGAAGAAGCCCTATCAGCACCCACAGAAATTTAGAGGCATACTCCCATGTGAATGTTATAGGAACAAGTAGAGATGGGAGGACAATTCAGGGGTGCTGTAATTACAAAAGATATGGGAAAGGCAAAATTTCTAGAAGAGACTGGTTATGAAAAAGGTGATAGTTGAAAGGATGAAGATGGAAAACTGATTCTGAGAGTTCTGATTTTGGTAAGAGTTGTTTTGGGGGCAGAATCTGGATTAAAGGAGGAGGACTCGCAGACATGCGTAAAGCTAAGGACAGGAAAGCAGAGGTGAACAGCAAGAGTTAAGGAAGGTCAGGGATGGTATTTAAATATTGAGACTTCAAAGTGTATTTTTATTGTGAAGGAAAAAGAACCAAGTAGGACATGGTTCAGGGAAGACCAGAGACAAAGATATGCTCGGGCAAACAAAAGGAGTTAGAAAAGAAAATAAAAAAAAAGATTGTTGAAAGCAAAGGGTATGTGAAAATTGTAGTTGGGAATTGATAGTGAGCTGAGGAGGTAAGGCAGATTACAGGCTGCTAATAAGTATGTAAAGAGTCTTGGGCTTTTTTGTTAGAGAGTTAACTAGTCTTGTAACAGTAGTCCAGGAAAGTGAGGCATATATACTGAGAATTTAGTAATTACTGTTTTTTGAAACAATGTGTGGAAAGTGCTGAAGGGTTTTAATTTATTCAAAATGATGTTCAGATCCTAGAATAGTAAAAAAAAAAAAAATTATTCTTGTATCTTCTTTCATTCAACAGATTTTTGCTGTTTGAATGTCCAAGATACATTTAGTTTTAATATTTCAGTGGTACTCTCAAATTTCTGTGGGGATTTTTAGCCTCCATCAGTTGTCTTGTTAAATTGTGTGGAGTTGTGAGAATATGATGTGTGTATGGAATGCCTTTTTTTAGCATTCTTTCTCAGAGTTTCTTCTCTTTAGCTACTTATTATTTGTTTCATTATTTATTTGTAATGTCCTTGTAAGTGTAAACTCTTCTATCAGCAAGCCTAATACCGTAAATATTAAAACCCACAGTTTTGGAAGTTAATAAATAAGTATTTTTGTTTCTTTTACAGATGAGATCATTTCATGCTCTTGACCACCAAGAGGTGGTCAAAGGAAATGGATAGCTATTCAGACTTCAACACAAAGAACCTCTCATCTTCAGCTAATATGTCTATTTCTTTGCCTGCACAAGTTGGACTCAATTCCACCAGCGGTACTCCTTCTATGTCAATAAGCAGGCTTTTCCCAGCCTTGTTAGAATGCTTCGGAATAATTCTCTGTGGCTACATAGCTGGAAGAGCCAACATTATCACATCAACTCAGGCCAAAGGACTGGGAAATTTTGTGTCCCGTTTTGCACTCCCAGCTCTACTGTTCAAAAACATGGTGGTACTTAACTTTTCTAATGTGAATTGGTCCTTCCTGTACAGTATTTTGGTTGCCAAAGCTGCTGTGTTTTTCTTAGTCTGCATTTTAACGTTGTTGGTAGCGAACCCTGAGAATCGATTTAGCAAAGCAGGTTTGTTCCCTATATTTGCTACACAAAGCAATGACTTTGCACTGGGATATCCTATAGGTAAGTATGTTTTCTTCTTTAAAATTATTTCTCAGTTTTCTAGACTTGTTTCCTTTTGTTTTTCCATAATTTGAAATTGACTTCTCAACTGAAGTTATGAGCTATCCAAGCCATTTCTCAAGTCACATTTCTTGACCTCAGTCCATGTACTTTTAGTAAGGGAAGAAAAGTGTTAGCAGGTATGAATGAGACAGAATTTAAAACAATCCAGTTACTGTTGTCGATATGATCTTGTAATGTTAAAGTAAATCAGATTAAAAAAAAATTAAAATAAAATTTGATATAAATTACCTTACAATTACTGCAGACAATTTTCCTTGCCAGATTTTCCCTCAAGACCAAAATTCTTTGTTTTGCAGAGTATGATCCTGGACCTGAGGCCCCTGAAATAGCTGTAGTGGTTTTTTTTTTTTACTGATTTGACATTATCTCTTGTTTTAGGTCAGAGAAAACATCTAGCCATAATGTCAGTGCCTACTGGTTGTGGAATGTGCGTGGCAAACTTTAAATCTGTTGAGAAGAAACTTCTAATTTTTGTGCTACTTAACATAATTTACGTAGCAAATAATTTTATCTCTTATTATTGTGTTGTGGCCAGTAGAAATGCTTTAGGGTATAATCTTGTAAGAAGTCAGTCTTTTAAAACCAAGATTGCTGTATGATATGTGGTTACTTGCATTTCTGTGTATCAAATCAGAATTTTATGTGGCTGTGGTATCATTCTTGAGATGTGTATCTAACAACCAGTCCACTGGAGTTAAAAACCAAAGAAAACACAAAGAGGCATTTGGAGTATAACTTGTATAGCTGTGTACTCTTGTTCTTGTAAGCCTATATTCTGAATTCCAAATAACATCAGTCATTAAACTTAATTTCATCCCAATCTGCAAGACTTATTTTTCCTCCCTTTGGATAAGCAAAGTTTTGTTGTTGGGTTGTTTTTTGTTTTGTTTTTTCATTTTTGTAAGTTTTTGTAATGGTATGTTAATATGCTTTCAGCCATGCATATTGTGATACTTAGGAAGTGATTTAGAGTTGTGTCAGGCTTCTCCCACATGCTAGTGTATGAAATGCAGTGCTTTTTGCCTGCCTTGGGAGGCTCTTTTTTGACAATGTAGCTTTCAGTGCTGTCTCTTCCCAGGCTGACCAGTGTGGCTGGTGTGGGAGCGCATGCTGCAGGTATCAGGATCTTCAAAATACACCTTGAGTGCAAGGCATCTGGAGACAATGCCTGGACTATGTTTTATTTGTTTGCTGCTCCCTGAAGAGGAAGTACTCTGTGCCTCTCAAATTCTCTTTAGATCACTCATCATCTAGTCAAGGTTAAAAACAAAAAACCAAAAAAACCCCAAAAAACCCCCACAAAGCTAGCAAGCTTGTTCTAGCAAAGCAAAAAGCATGTTGATTGATTACAAAATTGAAAATACAATTACGAAAGACAAGTTGCAGTTCCAGATGATACGTAACAAGAAGTAGCTCCGTATTTTAGATTACTTGAGGAGTAGGCAGTTTCTTTCTCCCTGTTCCACGGCAGCATGCTCAGGAGAATCTTGATGCTTTTTTACTGTCTTCAAATTTGCTGGATATATACAAAATATAGACAAGTGCAATTGTAAACTTTTTTCTTCCTTAGATGAAAATGCCCTGTTTTCCTCAGTTGCATCTCTGGAGATTTATTCCTTGAGAGAAATCAGAGATCTATCACAAATAGGGCTGTGAGGGTTACATCTTTATTTTTTGGTACTGGATTAAAATGCTAATTAGGGTTTCTCTTTTTTTTTTTTTGCTATTTCGAGATTGTCTGAACAGACTTCCATTATATCCTCCTAGTAAAAATATTCTTTCTACTTTGAATGACTTTTTGTCAGATTACCTTTTTTTTTTCAAGTATTTAATGATTTATAAGATGTGATTCATATTTTTCCTAGGTACAATCTGGTCAAATTCACAACATTTAGTTCATTAAGAGCTTTACTGGAATATTTAATGCAACAATAACACTGTAGATGCTTAAAGGCTTTCTTAGAGTGGCTTATTGCTTTTCCTGTTCTTTCCTTTCTCACATCCCCAAACTTTCACCAGCATGTGGTTCATGCTGTCATCTCTGCAAACTTTTTACTGTTAGTGGCTTCTCTGAAGTGTTTGCAGGACAGGGCAACAAAGAATGCCTTGCTTATTTCTTCTGCATATGGCGATAGGTAGTGTTTTGAGAAAAACACGATCTTTTAATGGAAATACACTTTTAAAGGCTGCTTCTGTTTAAATTTGTAAAGGAAAAAAAATCAGTATTGACGTATCTCTGTATTACAATAACACTGCATAAAAAGGCAGTTGACATCTTAAATAATGTCCTGAGTTTTCATCCCATGTCATTTCTTTAGTAACCACTATGCTATTTTTTGCTGTTTAACAAAGAAATGCACATTTGAAAATTAAAATGAAGGTTACATTTTCATAAATTACCACTCTGTTTTTCTCTAATCACTGTTACAACAGTTCTACACTACAAAATGATGGAGTAAAACCCAACTGGTACAGAGGTTAGGTAGCATGCACCCCCTGACACATATAGACAAATCTGTCTATCGTAGTAATTCTGTTTAGTTTTTATTACTGGATGAGATGATACAATTCTAACAGAACAGCTTCATCTGCTTTCCAGTGCTGTATTGTTAAAGCACAGATATAGCAGAAGTGTTATGTGGATGGTGACTCAGTTACCATAACTTTAATGGTGCTAATTGTTTAAGCATGAACAACTAGTGTGTGACTTATATGTAATTTTGAGCATCTGGGATGTGGAGAATTGATTTAAAAAAAAAAAAAAGGTATTAAAATTTTTATTTCAGATTCTTGTTATTATGAGCAAGCAGGAACATGGATTTAAATAAAAAGAAAATGTTTCATCAGAGACAGAAGTTGTGGATTATTTTTGCTGTTCCTTAAGAGAGATTTTTTTATTTTCTACCCACTGACACTGTAATCTACATTGGTTCCACTGTTTGCTTCCCAGGAAAATGCATTGTGATGTCATATATCAGTTAAAGTACTTATAGACCTTCATATAGTGTATTAAGTATACAGTTTCATTTTGCCAAAAAAAAGAGATTTACTACATTTTTAACTCGGGCATTATTTGCACATAACTTGTGTTGAGTTGCATTTGATTGAAATGGGCATTCTGTATAAGACAGCATTGCTCTAAGGTTTGAGGATTTAGGAAAAAAAAAAAATATTTAAAAGCTCTCCAGCATGTTTAAAGTGGTTTTATTTATCAGAATATATTTGGTGTTTAAAACTGGCTTGTTAAATGCAGTAACTAACCACAAACTCGGTAATTCCGTTGAACAGTTCATTCAGGATTGTAGGACAGGTGGCTCTTGTGTATTTTCTTTAATCATGGCCTGTAAGAGGACCTTCAGTGCCTTTTCTTATATACCGGCAATCAAGTAATTGAGAATGTTGGTTTATTCAATCTAAAGAGGAGGCTGTTTACAGTAACTGAAGATTACACTTGGTAAACCCCATCATTCCAGATATTTGAATAAACAAAGTCAAAAATCTTTTCAATTTAAAAAAAAATGTAATCATGAGAGAAACCTTTTTCTGAAAAAAAGAACAGGTTTAGTATGTGGGGAAATGGAAATACATGCAACAGTTGGCTGCTTAGTGATCTTAAACTTTATTTAGCATTTTGAGTGCTAAGTTATCCCATAGAAATGTAATCACACCTGTATATTAAGATAAGTTTGCTTGGGGAAGAAAGTGTTTCTCTCTAACTAGGGTAGGAAAAACTAAAATGGAAATCATCACTTTGTGTATTTCTGATAATTGTTGAAAATAATAACATTATAAGGCAGGTAAAAGATAACACTCTACTTTTAAAGCATTGGTTTTGTTTTAATTCACCCTAGAATAGAATCTTTTATATCTTTCCAGAGTCTTTTCATATTTTTTGAAGTGCTGTTAGCACAAACTTGATATAAGGAACAATTCCACTTTTCTGCCTTGTCTCGGAAGTATATAGTAGCAATGAAGACAAATGTTAATGATTTAAAGTTCCTCAAGAGACCAGAACTGCAGTGATAACTCTTGCCCTGAGTTTTCTGGGCAGGAAAAGCAATTCAGAAAAAAAAAAATTTATTTTTTTTTTTTTTTTTTTTTCAGCATTTAGGACAACTCAAAGGGCACACGGGATTTTTATCTTGTTTTCTTTCTTTTTTTCCTGTAAGTGTTGAATGTTCATAGAATTATTAAATAGTGTTGGATAGTTAATCTTTGGTCTTTAATGCGGTCATTAGGTGACTGTGGCCTGATGCTGACTGGGCATACTTCTTTCATTGCATCATCTTATGTTGATTGTAAATGCAGTTACTTTGGAAGTATAATGAAGTAATTTTTCTCTAGTTTTCAGACAGCAAATTTCATTTCAATATTAATGTATTTTTGTACTTGAATGTTATCACTTACCACTTTTCATTTCCTGTCTTCTAGTTGAAGCTTTATATCAAACCACTTACCCAGAATATCTCCAGTACATTTACCTAGTGGCTCCGATATCTCTTATGATGCTAAACCCTCTGGGGTTTATCTTCTGTGAAATCCAGAAGTGGAGGGATAATCGTACTGTGTCACAGAGCAAAATCAAAATAGTGGGCCTAGCACTCCTTCGAGTTTTGCAGAACCCAATTGTATTCATGGTCTTCATAGGAATTGCCTCAAACTTTATTCTTGGCCAGAAAATTCCTGCATACCTTGAAAGCTTCCTTGATGGACTGGGCAGTTCTTTTTCTGGCTCTGCACTTTTTTACCTTGGACTAACTATGGTGGGACAAACAAAAAAACTGACAAAGAGTATGTTTGTTGCACTGATCCTTCTCATCACAGCTAAACTGTAAGTTTCATTTATGTACTTCTATAGTTTTGTTCTTATAGATATTTTAAGTTCTGAATACAATGGTCAGGTGGCTTTTCTTTCAAAATCATTATGGTGATAGTATGTTTCACTTCTAATATTTGGGGTGACTCTTTGATAGCATACAACTGTAACATTTTAAAAGAAATTTAGCAGACTGCAAACTTGTTATTAGGCTCTATAAAGAAAAAAATCAAGGGTGCTGCAGGCTGTCTGTCAAGAATTGGGTGTTTGGGTAATTACTAGCTGAAAATAAAATGTACTAGTTAAATAGTTAAGAGTTAGTTTAAGTATGATTTTATTAGTATTTATATTTTCTTTGGGTTACGTGATACATGTCCTAATTGGTTGTTTTTTCTTGCTTTGTCTATAAATCTTTGAAACTGCTATATGGGAAGAGCTTAAAAATGGTCACTTCACTCTCTTAAACTGGCTGACTTTGAAGCATGAATAAATGACAATTTGTATTTAAAACTTCTGCCATCATTATCTTCCTTTGAACATATCTCAGTTACTGGTGAACTGAATATTGCATTTGCTACAGAGCTACAGTTATCATAAGAGAACTGTTTGGTAGTTAGGTTTCTACTGTAAAATTGGAAGATGAATTTCAATATCCATACAACTAACTAGCAAACTTAAAGACCTGGATTGTAAACCAGCTCAATGACGAATTTTCTAAGAGAAAAACTATTTTTCATGTTATTGTGCTTTACTGGTGAGTTTATGTAATTAAACTGTGTAAAGCTTACATAGTGAGTCTGCCTGAGATCTGAAGTGTTGCTAAAGGCGAACAAAATAGCATTAGTGTGGGAGTTCTTTTGTTGGCCAAAACTTTCAGAATGGGATACTTAAGCCTGAGCCCTTGTTATATTTTAGACAGCTTGCAGAAAGGTGGTCTAAATTTCAAAGCTGCTGACTGATGATATGGCTACTGTTACTTTAAAAGTTGAAAAGTAAGGTGTTTTTTTAATTTTTACTTTAAGTCTGAGCTTTATACAAAGAACATATCCGCACAATCAGAGAATGTGCTTATATCCTAGTGTTTGTTGTCCTTTTTACCTGTATTTTTATGTATGAGGGTTTTGGTTTAACTTTTAACATAACATTTTTAAGCAACTGGTAAATGTTGTGGTAACAGTAAAGGCAGTTATTCAAGGTGATGTCAGTATTTAGCTTTTCATAAGTACAAGCCTTACATTTCCTTTTGGTTCATTTCCTGAGTAAAGAAGTGTCTATTGCTATAGCTTGAGTAATATTTTTTTTTAATGATTTTTTCCCCCCTCTCTTTTCAGACTTATGATGCCATTTCTCTGTAGAGAAATGGTGGAACTCTTGGACAAGAGTGACAGCGTAATCAACCATACCAGTTTATCAAACTATGCATTTCTTTATGGAGTTTTTCCAGCAGCACCTGGTGTCGCAATATTTGCAAGTCAATTTAATATGGAAGTAGGAATTGTATGTAGTTAGCTTTTCCCAAACATGTACTAACTTTGAGCTTAACTTTATTGATGAAATAAGTAAATAAGTAGGCTTGATGTATTTGCTTTTCTGTAGTACAGACTCCTTAAATTTACTTGTATTCCCTAGATCTCAAACATTAATTGTATTTCAGATTAGTAATTAAGTTCTATTTCCTCATGACTCAAGTGTCTTTATAGTCCTCATGCTTTTCGTATTCACAACTCTAGTAGGAAGAACTAGCATAACTTTAGATTTAAAAAACATTGTATCTTTATTGTGGGTTTTTTGTTGGTTTGGTTTGTTTTGTTGTTGTGGTTTTTGTTGTTGGGTTTCTGGTTGGTTGGTTTGTTTTTTTTTCAAAGACCTTATCTTTGAGTTAATGTTTCTGTAGGAAAACACAGAAATTATGTTGCTGACTTCAGTAACAACAGCGTTAGCTTAATGCTGAAAATTTATGGAAGAACTTACACTTTTAACTGATAGTGTTGCCCTTTAGCTAAATCTTGCAATAGAAATGTATTTTACTTTTGTTTATAACAGAGGCTATCAATTATCTTTTCAACTTGAAATACAAATTCTATAACTGTTTCCTTTCCTTCACTTGAAGTTACATTAAATGTTCCTGTTGACTTACATTGTTTTTAATGTTATCTATCTTTTGCTTTGTTTATTGTTGGGTTTTGTTTTGTTTTGTTTTTTAAACCTTATAAGATAGAATTTTGTGCCTGGCAAACTCAGGACATCACTTTTAAACAGACATCTGTAGTATGAGTAACAATTCACACTTCATTACTCTGCGAATTCTAGAAAGCAGAAAGATAATGAGAAGCCAAAGTAGAAATCACTTAAATGTAAATATATATGGTTTCATCTCATGAATTGGTGCATATTAGTATTTGCATAACTGCATGCTTTCTTATTTATGGTGTGAATATTTGCATCCAAAATTAAATTGTGAAGTTGTAAATCCACCCCTAGACTGGAGTCATTAGCATATTTGACACCCATGAAAAATTTCTGTAAGTACTTTCAGCAGGGAACTCTCTATTCCTATTTCATAAGATTGTTAAAATTTTCAATTTAACTGTATGTATAAAACAGGTACTTTCTGGCTCAAATTCTAAATAATTTGATAGAAACAACTCAGTGATTTGTTAAAAGCCTATGTGTATATATAACACAAAGGTACATTTTTTTTCCAGTGGTTGTATTCCTTAAAACAGATTATTTAGCTTGAGATCTGATTAACTCTGTTCTTGTTTCTTTTTTGCAGATTACCTCAGGCATGGTGATAAGCACTTTTGTGTCTGCGCCTATTATGTATGTTTCTGCGTGGCTGCTGACCATTCCATCTATGGACCCCAACCCACTGGCATCTGCACTCCAAAATGTTAGCTTTGACATAAGTATTGTCAGCCTCATTTCTCTGGTAGGTGTTGATGAAGTGAAATACTGAAGCACACTGTCATGTCAGGGTAGTGTTAGTACGTAAGCAGCAAATCGAGTCATGATGAGACTTGCATTTCTTCACCTTATCTGTTGTAGAAAGATTAGGAAGGAGTTAAAAAACTTCTTGATTTAGTAGTGGGTCAGCTGGAAAGCTGCACTGTAGAGAAAGATGTGAAAATGCATTAGAGCACTGGTGAAAGGCTTTGTCCTTTTTGTTGTGTGTTACAAAATTAACAGGGTGTGGGGGAATAACAGCACTAGCTTACACCATAGGGAATAATTACATCAAGCCATGTGAGGTGCTTGGATATCACAGTAATGGAGGCTGTGTACAGACTTGAGCTCCAGAAATGTCAGTGAATATTTATTTAATGAAGTATTAATGAGTATTAATGAAAATGTTTAACTTAGTTTTAATTTAGATTTATCAGATTCCTTTCCTAGAAATTGTGTTCTTAAAAAAAGTCCAGAAGTCCAGTGTGAATTGTGTTTTATCTTTATAGGCACTACAGATAGTATGTTTGTTTTGGTTGGTTTTTTTGAAAATAAAACCATCCATGTTGGAGGGAGTTGGAATTTTCTTGTCTTGATGAAGTCCCCTTGTCTTGAAACTGCCTTAAGGGAAGCCACAAGTGAATGCTGCCTCTTGATGTCACTGATAATTTTGGGAGATTCAGAAGGGGGGTGGGGGGTGGATTTTAAATTCTAAATAGCGAGGCTACTCAGTTGCCATTTATGTCCTGAGAACCACCAGGCTTCTGGACTCTTGGAGGCAAGTTCTTGGTGCTTCCTGTAAATACTTCACTATCATAAGAACACAAAGATGCGTTGCTTTTTCTGGCTGTAGTTGCTGAGGCATTGGGACTGGCAGCAGATGGTGTGGAGCTGGCTACAGTATTCATGTTGCTAAGACACTTTTAAAGAAGATTTGTGGTATATTTAATTTCACCATAGTCTGACAGAATACTCCTCTTGTTCTTTTGGGTTTTGTTTTACTCTTAAATTCTTTTTTTTTGGTTCATTACAGATCTGGTCTCTTATTGTTATTCTTCTAAGTAAGAAATACAAACAGCTTCCTCATATGATTACAACAAATCTACTTGTTGCTCAGGTCAGTAGTAAGAAGAATGCTGTTGTGTGAGATTCGGGGTTTTTTTTAACTCTTACCATCTATAGAAGGCAGGGTAATCTAATATGAGACTTTTCTCAACAATTTCTTTGCCTCAAAATACACCTTTTAAAACATTATAATTGGTGCTGGTAGTCTGGTTCTCAAACAGAACTGTAAGCCATCAGAATGAATGGCTTCTGAAATACACTTCTAGTTACTGCCTATTGAGTGCACTTCTGTATCAGTTTTTGCCACTCTGAATTCAGCAATGCCAGGATCAGCAGCAGCATGTGTTTGACTCTGTGGTGACCTGATTCAAGGAGCTAAAAAGAAAACTATTCCCCATACCGGTTTGGCTCCCTGAAGTGGCTTGCTGAGATATCAGACAGGTGCCAGTGCTGATACAAGGAGGGGGGTGTGAGAATACATGGCTGATGGCTAGGGAAGGGCAAAGCCAAATAGCTCTGGATTAATTTTAATTGTTATTTAAACTGAGAGAAAACTACAGAGTACGCCTTCTTTCTTTCCTTTAAGTCAACTGCTGTTAAATTCAGTGAGAGCAGCGGGTGCTCGTAATGTATCGGTGTGGTAGTGCTTTCTGAAGTGCTCTGTAGTTTTAAAAAAAGCCCAATAGCATATATAAAGTAAACTCTCTGAGGTCTGATTATGGAGCCACCTTTAAAACAAGTCATGTATGAGAGTTACAGGTGCTCCTGATCTGTAACAGCAAAGTTAGCTTTCATCTTAAAAAAAACCAAACAAAACCAAACAAACAAAAAAAAACAAAACCCACAAAAACTATTGTGTCACTGTTTCCATAATATTTCAGCCTATCTTTTCAGATTCCTTTAGTACTAAAACTGTCATATCTGCAGTATCACTGGGTGAAAACTTCTATAGCTGAACAAATATCTGTTGACATTAGCTTCATGTCCAAATAATTTCAGATAAATGGTTTGTATTTAAGAAAAGCTATACATTTTACTGGTTATAAGATATATAAAGATTTTCTTTTTCTGACTTGGTTTACTCACAGTTTATCTGAACTATATAATTGCAGTGAAAAAAACCCTCCTGCAAGTAGGGCACTGTAGTCAGTGACATAAATGTAATAATGAATGTACTGCTGCACAGCTTTACTGCTATGAGAACTATCCCATTCATGAAGTCACACTTCAGTGGATGTGGTGATGGAGTTTCACAGCTTGTTGTAACTGTATTACACTGTGTTCAGTTTTCCTTGTCATCTCACTTTCCAAGTTTAAGTGATGGTATCTTACCTTCCTTTTCAGTTTCTTGCTTGCGTTGGAATGGTGGCGTGGAATTTCATTGTTAAACAGAAAGACGTCACCATGCAGATCCTAGTATTTATATTCCTCTACAGCTCCCTTTATAGCACCTACCTGTGGACAGGTATGGTTTTTCTAGCCAGAACCTATGTACTGTAATAAAAGATTAACATACTGAAATAATTGTATTATATTCTTCAGAATAATGGTTCCTTTCACTGGCACATAATTCTACAAATATAGATAGTTGTAAGCTGCAGTGCTGGGAACATGGGGCTCAGTGTCAGGCACTGCTGCTGCTATTGGAAGCTTATACCCAGGGCAAGTGGTGCCTCTGCTGGATAGAGCAGCAGCCTGGCTAGCTTGTAACGGAAGGCAAGAACCTGCTCTTGAGGCAGGAGCAATTACAAATAGAGTGAATGTGGTGGGTTGCCCTGCAGCTGGTCAAAATATTATTGGTGACTTTTAAGAAATGCAGAGCTTAAGATTTTAATTACTCAACTTTAGGCAGGTTTTAAAACTTTGTGCCTCAAAAAAGTAGCTTTAATATTTCTTTCACCTGGCAATTGTCATTTCTAAAACCAATGTGTGTGTGTTCTGCAGGTGTAGGTGACTGATGAAGGGATTACTTGAAAACTTGAAATAGGCAGAATTGAAAGATGCGTCAGGAAGCTTGGAGAACCTTACATGTATGATTAAAAAAGAGACTTTGGATATTCAGCAGACTTTTTATACCTATCTTGAGACCAGAAATCTAAGGGTTTAATTCCTGTCATGTTTTTGTGGAGTGAGTTGTGTTTGTGTTTAGCTGAAATAGGTAGCTCCTGATTAGTATAGCCTAACATAAATACAAGCTTTGCTTTAGTGTAGGGAGTATTGATGAGCTTCTGAGTTGTGGATAGAATAGGCAGTTCCAGAAGATACTCCCATATACAGTTTTATATGTAAAAATATGTAAAACTTTTTTGTTAGCTTTATAAAGAACTAGTCAGTTTTAAAGAAATGTTATAATGGAACACAACACTATTTGTTGGTTACTTGAGAGCCAATCTAGAACAACTGCTGTTGATACCTTAAGAAATGAGTGTGTTTTGTCTTAAATGTTCTTGTGACGTCTTTTATATGCTCGTGAACCTTTCTAAGCATTTAGAGATGGATGTTCGAAGAAATTTGGGGACATTTTATGTTAATGTTTCATTACTAGTATAATTATTAAAGATAATAGATGTTTCTATTTTAGTTTCTTGGAATACAACTAGAAAAACAAGTTTGGACTATTTGAAGGTCTGAGAAGAATATCTTGGTTATTGAGCAGGTCACATCGTAGAGTTTCTAGACTCTGTATTTATCAATTCCCTTTTT
>JANIJG010025024.1:7596-19427 GCA_024611175.1 Megaceryle torquata | reverse complement strand
AGAAAAAGAAAAAGAAAAAGAAAAAGAAAAAGAAAAAGAAAAAGAAAAAGAAAAAGAAAAAGAAAAAGAAAAAAAGAAAAAGAAAAAGGAAAAAAGCCAATTCCCCGTGCAGTTGTCTTTCTGGTGTTCCAGCACAACCCTGAGAACACTTCAGATTTATTCCCTTGCAGAATGATGGCATGCACATTGCAGAGAGAATCAACCAAGAAGCAATGTGAATATAGAAGCATAGAATCGTTTTGGTTGGAAAAGACCTTTAAGGTCATCAAGTCCAACCGTTAATCCAACACTGCCCTGACCACCACTAAACCACGAAATATCTGAAGACTATCTCAGACTTGAGAACTAGATACTGTCAACCTTATGACTGTGGTCACTGGAATAGCTCTACACAAGTCTCTTGAAGAATTATTATAGGTGGCAAATCTCACTTAGCAAATATGAAGTCAGTAATCTTTTCTACCAGGCGGGTGAGCTGGGGGATAAACTCTGATACCCCAGAAGAGATTTCTGCAGGTGATGCCACTGGTGTGTCAGTCTGCCTGGCTACCCAGTGAAGTACAACACCACAAGCACTACAGGACAGTAAATGTCACTGTTAGGAGCAAGGACAAAAATGACAAAAAAAAAGGTGTCTCATTCACCAGACAGATGAGCTGCTAAACCCCTGGCTACAAGGCAGTGTGGACACCAGGAATTCACACAGACTCAAGGGGAGAATGAACCAGTTCATGGAAGAGAAATCCACTGAGGTTGCCACCAGCCTGTGCCTCCCTTAACAAGTTCAAAATGGTAACAGTTAGAGGTAGGGAATGCACTAGGGAGAGCTGTAGTATACACTTACCCTTTTCTCATACCCTTTGCTAATTCCCTACTCTCACCTAGGACTGGAAATAGGATCCCAAGTTTGATGGAACTTTGGTCTGCTCCATTACAGCCATTCTCATGGGGCTCTCCATGGCAAAAACTCACAGAGCTGCTGGCCTGCAATCTGTCGTTTTCTAACAATCATTTGTCAGTTGTACACACACTCAGAAATATTGTGATCATTACTCGTTGCTTAGGTAGGCCAAATGCCAGGGAAAAAACCCCTGCCTTGGTGGCAAGCACATAAAGGCAGTTGACAATGCAGCACTGACACCACTGAAGGAACTCTGCTACCCTGGCAATGTGCTGCCTTGGAAAGGCAGGGCTGCCGAGCACAAGCCAGGGTAGCCCTGGGGAGATGAATGCAGTGTGTCTGGAATGAAGGCGACATCCGAATTCACACAAAAGCAAATGTCTACAACACAGCTGTCATTATTTTTTTCTATGCCTAAAAAGACGGGACAATTTATAGCTGTCATGGCAAGCGGTCTCGTCAGTTCTTCACACAATGCCACCGAGTCTTGGCTGCTGCAGAAGGGCATGATGAGATCTCCACAACTGAGATCTCAGACTATTGCCAAATCCTCCTCTGCTCTTCAGAAAATCTGGACACGTGTCAGTTAACAGCAACTTCGATGGTCCGCTCTGGCAGGGTAAAGAGCTGAAAGACTCTGAAGAAATGCTATGAAGCCCTGCTTAAGGTAGACCTCAGCTGTGGGGCACAGTTCTGACAACCTTGGCTAGGAGAGAAGACATCCCACGTTGTCCCAGGCTAAGAAAAGTAATAATATGGTGCAGTATGAACAGTGACACAGGACAGCAGGTATAAGAGAGTCAGGGAAGCAGGTACATGACAGGAAGAAATCTGCAGCATTTGCTAACTGGGGAGCTATAAAACACAGTCTTTTTTCTCGCCCGTTAGGCCACTTGCTGCTCACTCTGGAGCCCTTGCACACCAGCCAGTCAGGAACTGCAAACCGCCACCCTCTTTATGGACCCACAGATTGAGCGGTGCCATGGCACGGCTTACAGAGCCACTGACCTATCCTGGTATCTCAGGATCCTTGCCATGCAATTGTAGGATGGCATTTACTCCGTACCCCCTTATTTCCAAAACTAGCCATCCCCTGAATACCTCACACTACCTGGAAGCTTTCTTACAGAACAGTCTTTGTTGCCCATGTTTCTGCAGTGCTGTGACATATTCTGAAGCACGCTGTGCTCCTGTGGAATCTACTGCCCTTTTGCACTTCAAGTGTCATTTTGCTGCTCAAATGGGTTATTTCACTGCCTTGACTCAGGTAGTAAGAGTTGTACAGAGGATACTTCTTCAGTATTTGCAATCTAGTGTAGCTCTGGTGAAATGTTCCTGCTTTTAATTTAATCTCCTAACTGTACGGGCTGCTTGGCAATCAGGGATTGTATCCTACTCATTTGAGCAAGTCCCACAGTTTGCCTGCAATTGATCGGCTCCTACAGAGCAGGTCCAGGGTGGGGGTGTGATGACAAAGGTCAAAGCAACTCCTTTGCAAGCTGATTTAGCATTCAGGGATGACTTCCATGCATCCTGGAGCAGCTGGGGATATGCTCTTGATCTGTGTATGGGGGGTGGCAGTTTTCCCATGGGCAGCTGGTTTTGTGGAGGTTTCTGTAGCACTGCTGACAAAGGGAAATGGACTGGATTTTCATGGACTGAAACACTGGCCCAGGACAAACAGGAAGAGCCAAATGGGCCTACAAATGTCTTCTGTGCATGGAACTAAAGAAGGTTCATGCAGAGAGGAGAGCCCCAGACTCTGGTCTCACTCACTGATGTGAACGCGCAGTAACTCCGCTGGACTCAGTGCGGGCTATTAGTCATTTAAAACAACAAAGTTAGCTCCTTTAATCTTTATTTTTTTTCTCGCTCTTCTCTGAACTGTCTCCAATTTGTCAATATTAGGAATTCAGCGTTTGGCCCCACATGCCAGGTACAGCCACAACAGAAAAGCTATTACTTCCTCGCTCTGTAAGATGATGCCTTTTGCATATGCAGACACAAAACTTTAGTTGTGGAGGTTTTTTGCATCCCATTGAATCATTTTATGTGCCAGAATGATCTCTCCAGAAACACCTCTATGTTTCAACCAGTCTTGCTGCAGCATAAGCTTCCTTTTCTGAGTAAATAGATTAACTTCGGATTTATTTTCTCCACCATCTTCTTGCTTGCTTCCCTCCCTTTTGCATTATCTTTCTTTCTAATAAGCCACCTCTGGCTTTATCGGCCATCATCGCATTTCCCAGTTAAAAGCCTGCAGCAGATTTCATGACCGAGAACATATAATGCTCTTGAAAACTTCTTTTGTTTCATTTAAAATCAGCTCTGCAGGTCAAGAACCTACCTCTAAACTGATCTCTTCAGTGACCCACCAAAAAACCCCACCTTCCCTGCATCTTAAAGCTGTCTGTTTTCATTACTTTCTTAGAGGACAATTTCAGCCCAGCAGCAGTACCTCTCTCCAAGACAACTGTGCATTGATTACCTATGTAGGTTTCATTGTAAGACACTGTGATTTTCTATTTCTCTAAAATCCAAGTAACCTTTTAAAAATAAAATAATATAGGTTTGCTAGGCAAGATTAACTTTTAACAAACCTATACTGCTGATTTTCATGATTAAAATAAAAGTAAGAAGATCCTCTTCAGGAATGGCAGCCCCAGGACAGATCACTAGAAAAGCAATTGAAACATTTTTGATTTTTTTCTGAACTTGAAGATGGACTGTGCTGCTTTCCTCTGCTCTTTTACTACCTCCCGTCAAAGGCTGAAGTTTATTAAGCCATTCCTGAAACATCCTAGGGTGTGTAATACATTCTTCTCTCTCTGTGCTCACATGTTCCCCTAACACAGTTATTGAGGCTGGGTCTTTCTGACATGACTTGGCATATTTTTCTTGGAATAGGATTTATTTTTAAGGGGATCACTATTTCAGCCAACTTTTGCATCATTAGCCACCTCCTCTTTATTTATCTATATTTTAATAAGCCACTAATTTCCCAATGAAGGAGCAAGGACAGCTTTGGCTAAAAGCCGAGCTCAGACACAAAGACAACAGCAATAGAAAAATCTACATGAAGCCATTTGTTTAAAGAAGGAATAGATAGCATTAAATATCAGTTAGAGGCTATGAAATGCAGGTAACTGATAAAGGGGGCAAAAGATACCAGGAAATTTACAGCTGGCAGAATGAAAGCCAAAGACAAGTGCTTAAGCAAGAATGTATTAACAGAAATTCTAACAGCTATGATTGTCTGTTATCTAACTGGAGAGTGTGAAGTTTCTGATAAGAGGTGACTGAGGAAAAAAAAATATTCAGCAAGCAGTTTATCTCTGGATTTGGAATACTTATAAAGGAGGATGGCAATATGAAGAAGGATGTTTCACCTTAGACAATCTGGCCTATGTGCATGTGTGAACTCCCAAAGACTTAGCCAAATGGCAGGAGAAGATCAGCACGTCCTAAAAAGCCGAGAAATTCAAGAGGACTGACACATGTTAAATACAGGGTGAGTTTCAGAAAGAAAAAAAAAACATTTTTACCCTGCCATTTTTAATCCAGGGAGCCTGAAACCAGCACTGGTTAAAGGAAAAGTTGGTAGGGGTGATTCAGCTGAAAGGGAAAGAAAGAATGGAAGGCTGAAAATAAAACTAATGTCAGTCAAGAAAGTTTTATGGAAAACAGAATTTGCTATGCAAAGCTGAGATGAGTTGGCTGGATGGTTGGCATATTGTAGTGTGCAAGATCTGGGTATGTGGCTGTACACAGTACAACATTCTGCACACGAAGTGGCATTATAACATCCCAATAAAGGCACGTTTTAGGCAATGCTTAGTTATTTGAGATCTGTGGAAGACTCTAGAGAGAATACACTGACAAAATGTAAAGGAACCAAATATATGGCTTTTACTTGACCAGATCAACAGAGGGACATCCAGCCATGCAGGCAGGTGGTTCTCCTCTTTGTGTAGTCTTGGTACAATACCAAGACCTTGTGTGAATAATTAAAATGCAAACCAAAGTCTGGAGAGGGTTCTTTTTTTTTGGGGGGGAAACACAATACCAGAAGTAAAGGGATAGGCAAAGGACTTTTTAACACTTAATTTAGAGCTTGATTGGTTAGCAAAATGGATAGAAACAAGTTGATTGGAAGAAATAAAAGTATCTTCACCCTGTGAAAACACGACAGGTGAATGGACTCTTTCAGCCAGCAGAGAAAGGCACAGTCACAGTCAGTGCCTGAAAGGCAGAGCCAGAAACTGAGAAATAAGAGACACATTTTGAATGGAGAGCATGATTAATTTCAGGACAAGCTACTAGGGGAAGTGGTGAATTCTCATATGATTCAGGTCAGTGCAAGGTGGGATCCATCAGTCAGTGACACACAAGGGATCTGATAAAATCATTTGCCAACCATTTCTGGCATCGAGGTCTCTGCACCCCTGAAGAAACCTAGCAAGCAGCCACACAATCTGACCCAACAACCTGCGGCAGGAAAATGTCTCTGGTCACACTGCAACCTCACTCTTCCTTGCTCCCACTCACAGAATGGGTTGCTCCCTCATAAACTGCCCATCCTGGCAACACAGGAGCTTAAGAGATGAACAGAGCTTGCTTTGAATTGGAGGGAAGCTCATATACATACCTTACCAGCAGGGAAACACATACTTTACAAGGTAAACCGCACCTAGGGTTTTTTTTTCCTTCCCTCTCTTTTCAATTCAATCAGGCCCTGTAAGTTTGACTCTACATGCACCTCTATTGCCTTCTGTCAAAGAAAAAAAAATCAATTCCAGGTGAATATACAATCTCTTCCATTCAGGACTGGTGCTGGCAAGGCACAGGAGGATGGGAAGTTGCTGCTGGCAGTGTAGAGATGGGCTGTGGCCACAGAAACTCTACAGGATTGCCACATGCTGACAGAGTTTAGAAGCCATCAAGAGTTTGGGGATTTGGGTCTCCCTGCTCTGAGAGGCAAGGTGCAGCAGTCAGGTTTGCTGCTACTCATTCAGGAAGAAGCAGCCACTGTGGGGACCATCCATCTGCCAGTGACAGTGGTCCCACCACCGTAGATGTCCTGTCGCTTCCGCTGGGGTTCAGGTCCACACACAAACCCTCGGTGTCCTGTTCATTATCTTGTCACAACAACACAGTTTGGAAGAGCCACGCACCCCTCAGAGAGGCTGGGTACCAGTGAGATGCACAGTGAGATCTTCTCTAAGACACTTCTCTGAGCACAGCTCAAAAGGTGAAGAGATATATTTTAGACTTGCTCGTAATTCGGGCTTTGCCAGGTCTGAGCATAGAGACCTTCAGTGTTCCAGTCTGTCAATCCACTTTCCCCTGCCAGCTTAGTATTCACTGGAGGAAATAAATGAGAAAGAAGGGCTGGGAGAGATGAACTTTCTAACAAGCCACATCAGTGTAGGGAAGCAGGGAAAGGTAAGTAGAGTTTATTTTATCAGCACTGCACAGGAAGCCTCAGTACCAAAAACTGCTCTCATCCCAGCCAGCACTCCATGTTATTTCTGGCACCTTTGTAAATTGGTTTGCAGAACACCCCGAGGAGTCCCTCGGCAGACCGCACCTCTCAGCTCCCTCCTCCGTCAGCATGTACTGAAAGGGAGAGCTGCTCCTAACCTGGCAGGTTGAAGCATCTCTTGGGGGCCAGTGACACTGCAGCCAGCTTAGACACATTGACTCCTCTTGAGAAAAAAGAAAGGCTGCCTAAGAACAGAAAAGTCACCTTTGTCACTGGTGCACCCCAACTGAATAAATGAAGCCAGCTCAGGTAAGCAGGTGTAGAGACCTTCCACCTTCAGCTGCGGTACAGCCTTGGTTCAGGGGAAAGGTCCTGAGCTAGACCTGCTGCCTCGCTTTCCTGGCTGTGACCTGTCACGTTTCACTCATGCCATATCAGACCTGATTAACAGACGATAATTTTTATTATTATTTTTTAAATTTCAGCTCTTGTCTTCCGAAAAAAACCCCCATACTCCTGCTTTCTGGGGCAAAAGACACATTTTTAAAGATCGATTTCAAATTTTGCTTTAAAAAGAACTTGCAAGTTATTCGTTGATGTTTTCTTGGTCAGAGGGGGAATCTGATCATTTCACAATCTCCCAAATCTGTTTTTCGGGCATGAAGCTGAAGTAGGAGGGTCAGACTCAGGCCCATCGTTTTGGATGGACCCATAGAGGGCACCAGACACTAATTTTTCAGTGCACTGGCCAGGTGCTTATTCTGTCCTCCCCAGTGACTGTGCAGAGGGCTGAGGGCTCTTGGGATGAGGAGTGGGAGATCCTTGGAAAAAATAAAATTGGGGTTCTAATCTGAACTGCTGGAATGATGGGTTTTTCAAATTCCTGCCACTTCCAAATTAAATAGTAAAGTAAAATGTTGTCTTGATCATAAATTTCTGTCTCATGTATCTGATGCAATGGAGAAAAAATCAGCCAAAATATTTTATTTTCCAGTCCAAGAATTCAAACAAGAAAAAAAAAACCAAAAAACCTGTGACATGAAAAGCCTCTTCACATGGAAAAATCCAAACATTTAGTTTGGAAACTACCAAGAACTGTTCTGACTCCTTTAATTCCCTTCTACATCAAAAAATGAAATAAATTTAGAATTTCGTGTTACCAAATCTGCATTTTGCTCCAAAAAAGAAGATTCAGAGAGGACATTTCCTCCTCCTCCAGCCCCAATTGTCTCAAATCAGTGTCTCCAGAGGAAGTGTTTCAGTGGCCTCTGTAAAGATCACACTCTGAGAATCCCATTCGCTATTTACCCACCAGCAGTGATAAGGGAGAGGTAAATGAGCGGGGAGAAAGGAAACCCACTGTGTGACTCACTCTCATGTGAGAAGTGCACTGTCTGCCATAACCACAAGTCCTGGTATATTATCACAATGGTTTATTTAATCTGTGAGTGAACTCCAGATATCATCTAACACATCTGCTCCCATCTTGCAGCCCATGGATCTCTGTCCTACAGGCAGAGCCTTTTTGAGGCTCATTTCCACATCTGACGAGGTAAACAGGAGCTTGGGCAGTCCCAGGCCAGCAACAGCCTGATGCACCCTATGATACAGAGCATCTGAAGTACCTACCAAGACTGAAATGTTACACAGAGAGCTGCATAAGGACTTACTGCTACACAAACATGGATGTAGCTAATCAGATAGGATCTAGGAAGTCGCTCTCAGTAAACCTAAATAAATTTGGGGAAGGGAGGGCAGGAACACCAGATTCGGAAGCAAGATTATGATCAAAATATTGAGGCAGTTCCTCTCTCTTGGTAGCTGTCCAAACTAGTATCCTCAATTCCAGACCCTCCAAGTCTCCCTGGGTTTGAAAACTGCTTGCTTCTGTGAATTTCTCAGTTCAAGCTTCTCTCTTATTCTCAGCAACCTCTACTCCCCCTTGTCTCCCAGCTTTCAAATGTCTCTTCACTTCTTGCAGCACAGAGGACGCAACCTTCACAAGTTTTCTATCAACTTTAGTGGAGTTGGATTAAGACCCAGATTCCTGCAGCAACTAGAATTTGAGTGTCTTTCTAGGACCAGATATTTCTTACTGCCTAGGACAGACTTTGCTCTGTACTCCTCCCCCATTTCTCTTCCTTAAGTAAGAGATTAGATTATCCTTAAATAATGTTTCCCAACTGTTTTGTGTGGCAAACTCTCTCTGCTTCCTGCTCTATATGTGGTTTGCATCCTGTGCACATGGCCTAAGAGATCAATTGTTCAGCCTCAGGGGGCAATTAATCCCCAGCACTGTAATCTGCACAGAGGCATTTAATCTTTCAGGAAAGATGTACCTGAAAGGAACTTTCTGAGAAGCACACGGTTGATAGAAACCACTGAGTAAAGCCAACAGCTTAGCCAGAGGCTGGAAGTCTCCTTTCTGCTCTGATCAAGTTTCCCCAGCAATTAAATGCAGAGCCTTCCAACAGAAACTTTTTTTTTTTTTCCTAAGGCTGATGAGCAAAAGTCCCTGGGATTCAATTTCAAGATCTTCTCAGAGGTCCCCACTGCATAACCTAGCTTCTCCCAGGAGAGTGTTTGATTCTGCTCCCAGTGGTGGGGGAGTCTTTCCTGGCATCAGCCCTCATAGTTTTACCTTCAGCCTCCAGACAGTGGATGTACAGGGCCGAGACTCCCCCTATTGCAAAAGCTCCAAATAGACAGAGGTCCTCATCTCTCCTTTGGGTCTGGAAGTGCAACTAAGGCCACAGTCACCTGAATGCTCTTTGATGAGGGTATCAAAGGGATGCATCCTTCATTTTGCCACCTTGCTTTGCACCACAATGTTCTGGGTGACTTTTTCAGACTTTTCAACTTGAGGATGTTCACACATCTCCAATACAATCAAGACTAAACCTTCTCCCAGGGATTTCTCTGCAATTTGGCTAAATTTCCAAATCTCTTTATTTCTAATTTGGCTTCCTTGACTTCTCTCCATTTAGGCTGTCCCTACCTGTTCCCTCAACCTTCTTTGCTTAGAAGGTTGGCTGAGGACAATGGGAACCAGTACAGGAACCCTACTTTTCAAGCAGGAGCACTGCATCCTCTTATGACCTAGGCCCAGGTGCCCAGATGAGAAGTGAGTATGAGGACGTGGCTATCAGCCCCTCCTGCAGCGTGCTTTCTGCACACCCAAGGACAACTTACAGCCATTCAAAACTTAGACTTCTGGCTCAGGGGACTTGTTCCAACTTAACCTATTGCATGGACTCCACGATGGGAACCACTGCACTATGACATCTCTCAAAAGAGATGACTCATCCTTCTTCCACCACCTTCCCTGTTCCCTCTCTTTTCACTTCGGCCTCAGTCAGGAGTGTTTACCTTTCCTCAGCTGCAGACCCACAAGCATGGTTGGAAAGGGAAAGCAGGTAGACTTGCTTTTCTGATTCACTTGCCCTCAGCACACCCTTTTATTCCCAGCCAGTCCACCAGAACCACAGCCACAGCCTTCAAACCAGTGCCACCAGTGCTCTCACAGACACAACTCTTCCCAGGCAGTTGGTTCAACTGAGTGCAAATAACAACACGATGTCTTTCTCCCACCTTTGCAGTACAGCTGGAGGTCTCTGAAGCCAAGTCATGTCCCTACGGCCTGCAAAGTGATGTCACTGAAGCAGTTCCTGGATAAAACAGCTGAATTTGCTGGTCTAGTGCTTTCCCTTTGACTTGCCTCACCTATTGAACGCGTCTGCCAAAAGTGCAGGTGCAGAGACCCCTTCATTTGCAAGAGGTGAGGCTCACAGGTCACCAGCACACATCAAAAGGACCACATAAAGACCCACATTCAGGGCTGTTTTCAAACACAGGAGACAGACAGATGGACAAAAAAAAAAGACATTAAGCAGATAATAAGTTTTAGGCAAACATCTCTTGTGAAAATGGCTCCCTGGAAGCCTATAGGCTTTTCCTGCCATTAATGAGGTTCCTGCTCTAGGCTAGGAGATGTCTGTAGTGTGTGTCACATATGAATGTGTTCAGAATCAGGCTTTAAATCAGCAAGTAGTGCTGGACAAGCATGGGATGAGGTCAGTCTTAACAAAAGTAAAATTAAATTACATTTGAACTAGTGTCAGATGAAGAGGTGTATTCCACAAAGTTAGTCTCTAGGAAAAGAAAAAGAGAGAGGAAAAAAAAAAGTTCAAACACAACCCCAACCAACCAACCAAACCAAAACAACCTAACCCAAACAACCTCTGAGCCATCACGTTGAAATAGGTTATTCACGCACCACGTCCTGCAGCTGCAGTCCCCCTCCGCTAAAGTGGGGTTTAAGTTTGAAGTCTTGCGAAATATTTGGGAAGATGAGCTCAGCAGGGTGGACATGAGAAGAGCTGCCCTGTCAGAGCAGTGGGTTTTGCCAAGTCTCACCCACCTCCAGCCCTAGATTGCTACCATGGCTCCTTGGAGAACTTCAGGGAGTGGCTGGTGCTATGTAAGGTGTGTCCTCTTCAGTGTCCCTCTCCGCATCCCTGTTCTTTGCTTTGTTTTGGTTTTTAAATCTTATTTTGCCCCATTCTTTGCTTTATTATGTCTAGAATTGTTTCATTTCTACTCAGTTTCATCTTCTTTAAAGCCCCTTTGCAAAGTATTGCTTTTAGGTTTCTGCAGGAATGGGCTGAGGACACACTGATGGAGAAGACAAATGGGAACAATGGATGTGTTGGGAAAAGAGTAAGAACAGAGAAAATACAGAGCAGCACTTCTGAAAACCCCCAGCCTCCAAGGGCTTCCTGAGACAGACTTGGTCACTTTCTATTTAATAGCCCTTGATAGATTTTTTTCCCCTATTAAATTGTGCAGTCATTCTTGGAACCTCTGTAGGTGTTCAGGAAGCATAACTTCTTTCCCCAGCAAGGTGTTCCAGATCTCCACTAGGAACTGGTTACTGTCAAAATGATCACCTAATGCCATATTACACTTCAATGTAGCATGAAAAAGCATCATTCTAGTAGCTGAACTTGTGGCAGACTTTCTGATAGCTCTAACATGCACAGTATCAGCAGATACCTGTATCCTGAACTCTGCTGCAGGACTGAGCTACTGAAATCACTATTAGTCTGACTTTTTGTTTTCTTTTTATCATCTGAAATCAAACAAATAGTAAGAAGAACTATAACGATATCCACTAGGAACTAGTTTGTAGGGTTGAATATACATCAACAGGTATGAGCTGCTCTCAGTCTGTACGTGGAGCAAACCCGGGAGCAATCCAGTTCCAGAAAGCTCCTGTCCGAGTTAGGCAAAAAAAGGCCAGCAAAAGGAGACACCAGGGAATAAAAAGGGCTCAAATGTATATTTAACTGATCGACCCCGCCCACCCCCCCCCCCCCCCCCCCCCCCCCCTCCCCCATCCTCCAAAAAACCAAACACGAAAAACACCAAACCACACACACCACC
>JANIJG010025019.1:0-74147 GCA_024611175.1 Megaceryle torquata | reverse complement strand
CTCTACAACCTCCTTTCAGGTAGTTGTAGAGGGCAATGAGGTTCCCCCCTCAGCCTCCTCTTCTCCAAACTAAACATACCCAGCTCCCTTAGCATCTCCTCATACGACTTTTTCCTCTAAACCCCTCATGAGCTTGGTGTGGCTTATCATGATTATATATGAAAGTCATGAAAAGCTAAAGGATGAAAAAGATACCTGAATGACGTAAAGAAAAGTGATGCTTTCTCCTCCAATTATTCTTAGCCTTTGGGCTAGAGTGTTCTAAATGCATATTGCACACAATTATATAGAAGCTCCTGTTCTGTACAACACTATACTTATACTTTCTTTAAAGGCCGACACTTCCTGAAGAGAAAAAAAATAAGTCAAACTTGTGTGCCATCAGTCTGAAGAAATTACTGTTGAACATATGAAGGTGATGGGATACAGATGGTGTGTAGTTACACAGCTAGGCATTAGGACATAGGAACCATCTAGCTTGTTCTGCCAACAAATCTGTCAAGCTCAGTATACTCTTTAGTTTGTACCACCTATGGGGGGGGTGAAATGGACTTCCTCTCAGAGAATTACTGAATAATGGAACAACCCATCTCAAAGAATGTTTGATATTCTAGCTGGTGTCTGATAGACTAGATGAAGTCCTGTAAACTCCTGGCTGTAGTCTTAGCACTTACTATAATGCTCATCATTCCTAAAGCATACCGTCTTTTTGAAAATCTTCCTGAACTCTTGCTGTCATTTATATTATATAGCTTATCCAAACAAAAATCAGAATATTTCAACTCCAAGTTTACCATATCCATTTTACTAAATAGCTCCTTGCTCTTCTAAGAGGGATACATGATTTTGTATTTGGCTTTCTTTGCCAGTAATTTGTATCCAGTTACAAATCAATGCATATTTAGTCAGTACATCCCAAAAGTGAACATGAGTGAAGCAGTGATACTCAGACCCTAATCATCTGTGCTAAAGCAACTCTGTGCAACCCATTAACTTTTTTGAAAGACAGGAAATTAACTTCACAAATATTTTAGGTGGGAAATGAGAAACATCCAAGGAGTACACAAAAAACATGACAGCAGCTTCTTTCAATTGCAGGTTCTGCTTTTCTCTCATTTTAAGCTACAGAAGATCCAAGTATTTCTCAAAGAAAAAGTGCGGCTTCTATAAAAATGTTACTGTAATGTGTCAGACAACACAGCTTTCTAGCTTATCGGCTTCCCTCTACCAGTAACCAAGAGAGGACATGTATGGAATATAATAGGAAAGCAAGCAGGAATATATTCCACTGACCAGTCACCTTGATATTTGCTGAGTCTGAGACGATACTTCTGTATTTCATAGTCTGTAGTGACTTTCCCTTCAAACAAATTGTTTCAACTTCTTGTAAACTTTTTGCATTCCCAATATGGTGCTACACCAGATCTTTTAGTTACACAAATGAGGGGAAAAAAAAAAAAAGTAAAAAAAATCCAACAACAAAACAACCAAACAAAAGCCACCACCCAAAAGCAACAACAAAAACACCAAACAAAACAAACAATGGACTACCCAATAGATCCCTGTCTACTTTGTCCATGAGCCTAAGTTTCATAATGTCTCTTAAGCCTCCACTGGTATCTCTTTCCCTGGCTGAAAAGCCCTAAACACTTTTTGATGTACCCTGCCTCAGACCAACACAGCCTTTTTGAGATAAGAGACACATAAAATACCCAAACGGCATTTAATATTTAATATACAGCCCCATAAAGGATTTATACAATGGCATATTGATGCCATTTTCTTTTAAATTAATGTTAATTCTAGCATTATTCACTTTCTGACTGCTGAGTTTTGAGCTGTCCCTTTGACACAACTGTACCACCAAGATGCTTTCATAAACAGCTAATTTGGAGTTTAGGACTTCTGAATAAATATACTTAATTACCTACTAATTCATATAATCAGAGTAACAATCCAGTGATTATACACATAAAAGTACCTTCCAGATGAAAACTTCTAATAGCATTTCAAAACTTTTTAATATACTACAATGCATCTTGTAGAGTCGGATAATGCAAAAGACCCTTTTAGGAGAAAGACTTAAGAAAATAATTATGGCATAACAGAAATCAATGTCTGTTTGTATCTGTATCAACTCATTAAAACAAGAACTACCCAATCTACCGGACACTTACATGCAGTTTACAGATCAACAAAACATCCAAAATGGATTAAAAAAAATGAACAAGCCCAACATAAAACAGTGCTAACTGTCTGCAAATTGATTATTCTAGTTTTCCATTTTGTTTTGTTTCTCTAAAGATGTCAATCATCTCTCAACCTACACACTTTCACCACTTGTGGCCACCACAGAACCTGAAGCTGGAAATCTCAACATCAAAATTACGAGTAATTGATCATCTGAAGTGCCAAACACACTTCAGACTTTTGGCAGCCTAAATTAAGCAAACCACTGAAAGGTTCACTTTTTTGAAGCAATAATTTCTGGTTAATGACACTACACAAGAAAAAAAAATCCTTTTGGATACTTATTCCATTAGAGATTCGTGAGGTTTTGCTACCTAACACACAAACAAACGCCAGTGCAAAAAATGTGTCTTTTTAACCTTTTGTTTTTCAACTCAAGATCACATAGCACAGGGTTTGCCTTAATCAAGCCACCACTACGTTTTTCTCACTCCATGCGCTACCTTCATTTAAACTGGAAAAAGACGGGAAGGAAGCAAAGAGGAGATAAATGTTTCTTACACAACCTTTAACATTAGCACTTCAGAGTAGAAAGTCTTCTACTACCCTCGTCTGCCTTCGCGATAGGCAGAAGGGCTCTAGACTCCCAGCCCCGGGAGGCACAGCGCAAACCTTCGGAGCGCCCACCCCGGCGGCCCTCCAGCGCGGCTTCCCGGAGGACGTGGAACCAGAAGAGACAAAGCCTAGAGGGGCTGGAGCACAGCCCCCACCGTGCGGGCCCTGCCGCCTCCCCACACGAGGGGCCCGGGCCCTGCCGGAATCGGGGCCCCCGAGAAGGCGTCGAGGACGATCCCAGGGCCCCGAGGTCAGTGATGACGGTCCCACGACTCGTGGGGGACAGGGACAGCTTCTGGGACGGAAAGCGGAGCAAACCTAAGCGGACACCAGCGGCGGGAGGGCAGGAAGGGAGCTACCGCCGCCATCCCACCCCGCTCGGCGGGAGCTCAGGCCGGCGCGCGCGGCGGGTTCCGACACCCGCGCTCGGCCGCCATGCAGCTCCCGAGGCGAAGAGAAGGCGCGACCGGGCCGCTATCTCCTACCTGCTCGGACGGGACCCAGCCCAGCGCTTTCCCCCACTACAGGCCGCGTCTCATTGTGCTGCTGCTGCCACCGCCGCCATTTCCCCGCCGCCGCCGCCTCACTCCCCCCAACTGTCAGGTTCGTCCATTCACCTGGGCCCGGGACAGCCTCCTCCCCCTCGCTTCCCCCTGCGCCGCCGGCCCTACGCAAACGGAGCACCTCCCCCACTCCTCCCACCCATACCAACGGAGGCTGCCCAACGCCCGCAACGCAAGCCCGCTCCGAGAATTCCACCCTGCGCAGCTCACCCGCTCCACATCCCTACGCTATGAAAGGAACCAGGCGATTGGAGGCGAAAGCCGGGTAAAAGGTGAAAGGTTCATAAGGCAGCCAATGGGATAGCAGGATACAGCGACGGCCGGGGAGCCGCCGGGTGGTCTGGGGCTCACGTGTGTGAGCGCTCCCCTCCCCCCGCCTGCGAAGCTCTCGGTTCCGGCCCTCCCTCCCCTGCGCATGCGTTTGGGCGGGTCTCTCGCGCGCGGGAGGTGGCGGGCAGTAGCGCGGAGGCGAGGGCCGTACCCGCCATATTATTTTTTTTTTGGGGGGGAGGGAGTAGGCCAGAGAGCCTGAGCAGGTGAGGGGCTGCTGACGCCGCCTCCAGGGCACCGCTTTTCCCACTCGGGGAGAGGGTGATCTGAAGGAATTGGCTTCTGCTGTAGTACGGCTTAAGGCAAGACCTGGGAGAAAGGCGATCCCTTTGGCAGTGTTTGGGCAGAGGAGTGCTAAACTCTCTCATCTCTGTGTACCGAAGCCCCACTTTTCCATACCCACAGGCAGTCATTTCTGTCAGCAGTGTCTTTTCTGCCAAAGTGCTGCTTTTCCACTGGGCACCTGGTGCAATCAGGTTTTGGTGGTGCAAAGCCCGAAAGGTGGAAGAAGAAAGGACCACTGGAGGTGATTAAGTTGTGTACTCCCTAAGAAGCATCTCCTTTTGTTACTGCTTAAGGCAGCTTGTTGACTATCTGGACCACTGGTCTCACTCCATTTTCTTGTCAACACTCACTTGAGTGATGTTGGTAGCTACTACTATTTTTATTACTATTTTTTCAAAGTGCCCTGAAATTTCTTGGATTAACCAGCTGATATAACTTTTCCACCATCAAAACCCTTCAGCCACAGATGAAGAACCAAAGTGAAATATGTGGTGCTGAAACACAGGAATGCAGTTTCCTGTATCTCACATACTGTCGTTTTCCAGCTTTTATTTTCATTACAATTGACATAAAAATGTGGAAGCTGTGCCTTTGGAAAACTGGGGAAACATAAGACAATGAGAAAGTTCTGAACAAATCACCTAAACTGGGCTGTCACAAACCATACAGTGCCTAACGTTAAAGTGTGAATAACTGGTCACTAAAGACTCCAGTGAATCAGAACTAGCACATTTGGAGCTACCTTATAGTTTATTCTAATTCCAGTTTCCGTTCATTTTAATTCCCTTGTTCCCCCTTCCCATGGCATCACATGCCAACACTGTTCTTTTGGCAACTGATAAGAAGACCAAACCCTCCTCACAGAAATGTAGCTAATAACCAAACCTCCAGGCTTGATAACTTCATGACCTTAGATCCAAAGCTACAGCCTGGACCAGATAGATGCTTAGGGCAAATAATGAAACTGATAACACTCCTAAATTCAAAATTGAGTTTTGAAAGTCCCTTGGCCTAGTGTAAGTCCTGATGGATCATGGGGGAGCTGAAGGCCGTAATCACATCCCACTTGTATCTGGTCACATCCCCAAATAAATAGCAGTTTTATGGAACCAGAGAGGAGTCATCCTGTCGAATATCTACTCATCAGGTATTCATCAGTAGTGGAGCACAAAATTGCTGCTTCCCTCCTGAAGACCTATGTCTGAAGTGACCATGAAAAAGCTGTGTCTGGCTCAAACCACCCTACCCATTCCTGTTCTTCAACACACTGTGCTCATCTTTTGCAATGTCAGTGAATATTTGTCAGTGGTAATGTTCAGCTGTTAAGATTATCCTGTTACTCTCCATGGAGTTAATAACTCATTGTTTTTACCTCTATGGCCCTTCTTCTCAGGGTTTTGTTTACCTTACAGAGAAATTAAATTGCTGACCAACAAGAAAGTATCTGATTGTGGGTTGGTTTTGGTTTTTGTTTGGTTTGGGTTTTTGTTTGGTGTTTTTTTTGGTGTGTGGTTTGTTTTTTTTTTTTGTTTTTTTTTTGTTTTGTTTTTTTTTTTTGTTTTTTTTTTTGTTGGGGTTTTTTTTTTTTTTTTTTTTTTTTTTTTTTTTTGGTTGTTTGGTTTGGGTGGTTTTTTTGTCCTAAGCATGGTAAAAAGAACTGTGCTAAAAGATTGATATGAGTGGTGAAAATCTTTACTGTTAGGGCCCACAGTTTGCATTGGTGTCATTTTAAATGCTGAATGCACAATTCAGTTTTTAAGCTGAACTCCTTCTTGTCCTCCACTTGCCCATGTCCAAAAGCTCTATTACTTTTCAGCAGTTTTATTGCTTTTTGTGCAAGAAACCCCCCCCCCCCAATATTTTAAGGCAATTTACCATTGTGATGGGATACACACACTTAAAGCTCAGAAGAAGAGGCCTACCTATAGTGCTAATGAGTGGTCAGATCTGTGGACTGACTGCTCATACAAATCGCTGCACCAAAAATATAAATATATGGCCAAATGTGGGGAATGTGGTCACTCTTGTGAAAGGAGATCTTTAAATAATGTAGATACACATTTCTGTCTCCATTCTGCCTTGTCCTGGCACCTCCTTTCCAGAGTGGATGGATTTGGTTGGTGTGCTGTATTTCGCTGATCCTGTTTACCTTCTTGCAAAACCTTGCAGGGTGTGCAAGTACAGAACTCGCTACAGTGCGTTAGGCCAGGTGACCAAGTTAGAGTCTCCTAAGATCAGGTACACTTGCACAAGGATTGGCCTTGTTGCCTAATAAGATGACCATAAACCCAATGCAAAGCTACTCCTGGCTAGCCACTTCCCTTTTAAATTGTGCCAAAGGCAACGGAAATTCTGTTGCTGGAGGTACAGCCTCCCTCATTCCATCTGCACTGTATCAGGGACTTACCATCTTCCTTAATATAACCACACCTACAAAATCAGTATGAGAAGATAAAGCTAACTGGAGCAACCTAAAGTTCATTTAACCAACCTTAATAAAGTTATTTCAGATTAAAGGTGATGTAGAGGCCTAGGGTATTATCAAATAAGCGTTTTCTTGGCTCAAACCTCTGTTGCTATTTAGAGCCCATCTCCTGTAATGCCCATGTTGTTAAATATGACAGTATTAGGTATTTTTATAGCATCAAAGGGGCATCCTTCTGGTTTTTATGGATGGAAGAATAATTACATCCTGTGACAAAAGCTTAGGAAGAGGAGCAGCTGTTCAGTCTTATCCAGTGGGAGCTGTCAGAACATACGGGTCTATTTTCCAATTTTAGCTGAAGTACTGAAGGAAATTGGCATTCTTTATTGTTTCTAATGTAAAATAGAGCAGAAAGAAACCCTCCTTAATCCTATGCAGGCCATGATTAAATAATGAATTTTATCCAATTCAGGCAGGTTCAAAGAGAAGGCAAGCAGAACACTTAAAACACAGAAAATAAAACACACAAATGCCAGGAGAGTTCTGGAAGTTATTTTTGTGTGAAAAACTGTCTTTCTCCACAGCTTCCTCCTTGAGCCTGCCTGCTGACAGCAGTTTTTGATTTAAAAGCACAGTCAGGATTAAATTTTTGCTATTCCTTATTATTCCATCACCATTATACTCTCCATTGTAAGAAATGAGTATTTTATGTCATGTTTGTATAATGACAGCTAACCTTCATAGTCTTAAGCCCAAATTACAAAAAAAACCCCAAAAACCAACGAACTTTTATGTTGATTTCACAGATTTCTTAGGAAGATTTTTAAAGTAAAATCAAGTCATCAGTGTGTTACACAACTCTTAAAATAAATTCCACATATTTCAAACTGGTTGGCAATCTGTTTGGTAAAAAACCACACAACCAACCATGTAAACAAACAAGCCACTGGATGAAAATACTAGAATAGCCCAACTAATTAAAATCCAGAACAGAATAAGTAATAATGTACCAAATTACAGCTTTCCCCATATATTTAGTACCGGAAATACAGATGTTTTACTCCATGGGATAACTATTATAAGACAGCAGCGAAACAGAGACATTTATCTCCCATCTCCTTTTTAAAAAATTGTATCAATAAAGGTTGTGTTTCTGGGTTTTGTTTGTTGTGGTTTTTTTTCCTGTTAGGTAAGAGTGAAAAAAATGGGGTTAGAAAAGAGGAAAATTGCAATTAAAAAAAATAGAATAAATAACTGTGTCACAAGTAATTGTCTTTGTTCATGCTATAGAACTGTGTAATCACACCAGCAAAAAACAGGCTTTGTGCTTTTTGGTTCTACATGTCTCATCAGGTTCTAAAATGGACTCTGAAGAGATTCCTTCCTGCGAGACAATGGTGACCTCTGTTGTTCCCTCCTTGTTGATACGAGCCATGATGCTATTTTGTCATTGTGTCACTATTTCAATACTGCTCTTTGAAACAAGCTGGCAATTATTGAGAAAATACAGGCTGAAGTGTTGCATTCAAGTTTCTGGCCAGGACTGGCTGTGTTTATTCTGAACTCCCCTTGAGAAAATTTGAGACTTTCCTCTCAAAGAGCCCCACTCTGGCTACCAGGTTTTTCAGTTTATAACTGTGAATCACTGCAGAAAAGAGCAGTTACAAACACTTTACACCACAGTGCTAATAACACCACCTGCAATGTATTATAAGGAAAAGCTGCAGGTATGATTATGCAGGAGGAAGAAGGAAGAAAAGGAAGAAAGAAAAGGAAGAAGAAGAGAGAGAGAAAAGAGAGAGAGGGAGGAAGAGAGAGAGGGAGGAAGAGAGAGAGAGGGGGAGGAAGAGAGAGAAAAGAGAACCTATTTGAACAGATTCTATTCCTAAAACTGGAGCAGAGATTTTAAAAAGGTGTTAAGTTCCACAAACTTTTTGATCCCCCCTCAGATACTTTTTTTAATGTGCTTCCACACTTCACTTTGTAACTCCAGATGAGATGTTCTCCCTAGTGCAAGAGAAACGTCAATATTTTTAACTGCTTTAGGGTTTTTTCTTGACCTCTTTAAACAAACCTACCTTTTAAAATCAGTGTAAAAAATGGGATATTAACTCATTCATTCTTCCTATGCAGGCACTCAGCATTGATGACTATGGCCTAAAAAAAAAGTGTTGCTGTTCCTGATTGGGGAAGGCCATTGCTTAGCCGAAGTGTAACTGGGAGTATCTTCCCCTCCATCACTGATTTAAGCAAGTCATGTAATTTCTGCATTTCACAGGCAGCTGCAATAATACAGTATAAAAGATCTGTCATACAACAATCAACAATAGGTCCTAATGTCCTTGAAATATACACTTTTTTATGCTCCGTTTTGCCTGTGAATCAAGAAATACCACTTTGCAATGCATAAGTGTACTTAGCTGCTGTATTTACGCTGCTGCTTGCTAACAAGAAGAAAATACATATAGGCAAAGTGATAAATCAGTTCCCCAGGGTACAGATCAGCCATAAAAAAAATTGCAAAAATGATCAGTTCAAAGTATTTACAGTAGATGGAGCTATACATTTTGCTCTGATCATATGTTACATGCTATTCCAAGGTAGAGTCTGTCAAGGACAGTGAACTGCCAGTGGTACCATTTAACCAAGGAATAGAGTAAGTTACTAGCAGGCATTTCATAAATTACTGCAATTAATAATCCTTGATAATAATCTGGAAATAATCCTTGCAACATAATAGAAATAGCAACTCAAGAAAAGATTACTGCTGTATATTGGTACCTGAATAGAACTCATCTCAAGTCTAAGGCTTGGTTCTGTCTGCTTAGCAATTTGAAGATACTCCTGCCCCTGCTGGTTTGTGTTTACTATTCAGGTAAAATAAGCACTGAAGAGAGATGGAAGGTTTCAGTGAACACTACCAACCAGAATACGTTCATGATGTCCACAGGTTATTCTTGGGAGGTCTGGGCTCCCACACAACCAATGTGTGCACACTCAGTGTATGTACTTGTGTATGACTTCTTACCTGAAATGAACCTGTCCCTTTATTGCTGCCATGATCTAGATGGGTGTGCTTCTTAGGTTGCATTTGCATCTTCTTTAAGCTATAGAAATTGTATTTACACAGTAAGGATACGGAAGTTTATGTGTGCCATTTCTATCAGAATAATGTTCATCCCAGAGCAGTTAGAAGAAAGCAAGTCCAACAATTCCTACCTTACCATGTCTGAACTTAAACTGAAGTTGGATCTCATGCTCCCATAAAATCTTCTCTACTCTCACATTCTGAGCTGACCCATCTTGAATATACTGGAATGTCTCCCCCTCCAGTCCACTCCCAAATGCCTAAAACAGTCAGTCACAAAAGGTTATTAAAGAAAATTAATATTTTTTTTTAAATCACAACCTTTTTATTCTCCAATATAATTCACGACACCAATAAAAGCTACTGGTCTCAAACTGTATCTAGGGGTTTTAAAGTTATGCTAATGAAGAGGTGATAGATTCCTCATCCCTGGAAATATTCAACGTGGGCTCTGAGCAACCAGATCAAGTTGAAGTTGTCCCTGCTCACTGCAGATGGGTTGAACCAGATGACCTTCAAAAGGTCCCTTCCAACTGTCTCGTCCCAGGGAGATGAATTGTTATGATGCCCCGAAAGAGGCTCTCTCTGCACAGCAGGTCTGCAGAGGCGGTAGAGTCACGACAATCAATGACTCTGAGGAACAATACAAAACAATTTATTGGTTTTCTCAACAACCATCAATAAACGGTGCAGATAAAGGTGTTTTGACATACGAGTTATTTTCTTATCAACTACTTTAAGGAACAACTAAGTATCGAGGAAAAGAAAGTAAGTAAAAATAGGAGAAGATAAGGAGAGAGAGAAAGTAAGGTAGAAAAGGAGCTCACCACCCTTGGATCCAGCCACGTCTCACGGGATCAGTCCAAATCCTGAGTTCTCTGGTGGTGGGTGCACACAGATTAATATTTTACTGTCCCTTTATACACTTGCGATAGGGGTGGCATCCCCAATTTCTACAGGAAGCGTAGAGAGGCAGTGCTAATTTCTCCTGTTATGTCTACCCCACCTTGGCGCAATGGTACCATAGCAGAAGAAATTAACTCGGGGAAAAGACACCGTCCTGCCCAGGCAGAATTTGTCTCTTCCTATTGTTAACTTATCTGCAAGGAGACACAGCCATTAAGAGCCATTGACACCTCCTCCCCCCAGGCAGGCCTTGCTCATTCTCTGTCCAGATTTTACCACCTCACAAGGTTTCATCAGTACTCGGACATCAGGACATCAGTAGTTGGGCTCTTAGACCAACCTAAAGCTTTCTGCGTTTCTGTAAATCAGCACTGCTAACAACTGGACCCAAATATCCCAAATTCTCAACACCATTATGAATATTCTTTTACGACCTACCAGGATTAAGTGTGGGGGAGGATAGGCAGTTACCAGCTACTCCAGGAGTGGTGAGAAACACATTAAAAGCACGTGAGATTATTTGCTTTTGTAGAAGGAGCAGATGAACATTTATGATTCCTAAAGCATGATACCCACCAAACTTAATGCTTAACAGGAGAAGCAGCACTCCTACTCAACTGCCCATATACTATTTTCTTTTTCTGTGTTTTTCCAGTTTAGATGTTTATTTCAGGAGACAGATCATAGGGCTAATTCTGAACTGTAGTGCATCTCTTGTCATGCTTTATTTTCCTCTTCTCATATACTGCAAAGGGATTTAAGGTGTCGGATGGGAAACTTAGTAAATACAAATCAGTTCTGCACCTAGTAATTAACCAATCCACAAGTCTAAGCATTTACATAGAATCAAACCAAATAAACAGAATTGTAAGAACAGTATGTAATTCAGCACAGCTGGTTTTGTAAGCTTTCCCATGGCTTGCCTTTATAATGCCAATTTCTATGCATTAATAAATTAGTAAATCTTCACCTTTATACAAATTTTAAAATTAATTCTGTTTGTTGATTGGAAAAAAAAGTTGAGATTAAAAAAATTAAAAGTCACTTTTTGGGTAGATGGGGAAAGAATGCACTTTATTATTTGTTGTGTTGACTGAGGTCTTCTCTGCTAAAAACTGAGTATCGTTTCAGGGCATGAAAATGATTAAATAAAAATAATAAACAAAATCTAATATATACTATATATTATAGTATAATATAAATAAAATAGTAAGAAAATGGTGATCTCTCCCACAATGAGATGAAGATATTTTCTTGGTAGGACAAGGACAAACCCAGAGATAACAGATTAAATACAGGAAGCCTGTCCATTTATTTCAAAATTGGAGATTTTATAAAATAAAGTGGAACTATTCACTAGTAAATACTATTCTTATTACAGCGTAACAGTTTCTAAAAACATTTTCTAGTGTACCAGCTATACAGAATATATTTCTTTCTCACACAAATTAGCTTTGAGCAACGAGTGCAAACATTCAATACATACCACTTGTTGAAAGCATTCAGAAGAAATGTGTTTGAAAGTATACAAAAATACAACTCCTTCACTGTATCTTTTGATACTACTCAAATCCTCCCAGCATTTACTCTCATTTAAATAGCTATCATTCCTCACCACTTGCCAAAGAGAAATATGTATTTTAAATCTTACATTCCTTACTTACAAATAATTTTTTCAGGATAAAAGTCCCCCATTAACTCTTTTAGCAAACTAGCACTTTAGAGATTACATTTTAAATTGGAGATGTTTAACAAGAAGGGTAGAAAACTTTCTTCAGCTTTTTACACAGCAGAACACAGTAGCAGAAAGTGGTATGCCTACTAAAATGTTTTGTTCAAGATAAAAGCAGAAGTTGAATTCCTTTGTTATAATAAAAATACTTGTGTAAATTATTTGGCATTAAAGAGTGACTGCATTATTTCTCTCAAAAAGTGAGCAGCATATAATCTGAAAGTTACTTGATTTAAATCAGACCAGTCATTTCCAACAATGGTGATTTTCTGTTACAGTCTAATAATGGTCATGGATCAGCTGCCCCATATGAATTGTTCCTTGGACACAAAGCAAATCTGTTCGGTGAATCAAAATCATTCCAGGAAGTCCCAGCAAAAGTAATGAAACTACTTAGGGAATAAAGTGTTACCTGACCTGAACATAGCAGTGAAGGCCAGGATCTAGCCTTTCTTGGAGTGGTAGATTTTAGTGTTTCTTACCAACGTAAAATTGTTTTTTATTGCCCCTTCTAACCTTTTCATGAAGAAGTATATGAATCACCCAGGGGCCAATCCTATGTTCCAGAGACATAAACTCAGACATTTCCCTCATGGTGAGAAAAAACAGAGTTCTTTTTTTCCAGTATCAGCAGTAGCAGCTGCCTGGAAAGGAGTTATTGCAAGTGCCAGAGATGGGAGTTTCCCACACATCACATTTAGAAGAGGAAAGAAATATTTTATGTTACACAGTTTGAGTTAAGACAACCCCAAAATGGACATGGCACTTGAAAATTAGAGGGCTGATTTTTCACCCTTTGTGAGCTCTAGAGGTGTGTCAAGTGACAGAGTAAGCAAGCATCCAGTTCGGAATATGACGTTTCCGTATCATTTAGTGCGCGTACACCTCCCATCCTCCTGCATGAATAGCTTCATGCTTTGGGGTGGCATGGGTGGGAACAAGCCATACTGCCAGTTTAGATGCAGACCTGGAATGTGAACAATCATCAGCTGGGCAGCTGTAAATTAGTGTTACCAGTGGTATGTGGAGCGGAAGAATTTTATGTTATTCACCTGCACAATGTGGAAATACAAAGTTGAGGGGTTTTTTTACCTCCATTCAAATCTAGTACCTATTAGCTCAATGGAAGACAGTGGGCAACCTATAGTCAGGGTAAGAGCCTTCAGCTGTAGTGGCCTAGGGACTTTCATGGCCACATTCCAGCCTCTAACCTCACCCTCATCTTCCAGCCGTTTGTTCCCTGCTCTTGTTTTCTTAATCAAAAATGGAAGTGGATATTAACTTCCTATAAAAAAGAGAGGGTTGATCCTGCAGAATTTTGGCAGACAAATGCTATGCGTATAGTGGGGTTAGCTGAAGTCAGCGGCATTGTTTGTGTACATTGGATTTGAGGGGATCCAGCCCTAAGGGCAATGCAAAGGCTTCAGATACTTCCCGATCTATGTGATTAATGCTGATTTAAGTCCCCTTAGGGCCAGATACTGTAGTTAGTGTGTGCTTAGCACACAAATGTGCTGCACTGACTTCCACAGAAGCAGAGGAACCGAACACATCACTGGATGCATTCAAATTTGTGCTTGGCAAGAAGAGACTCCAAGGACTTGAAGCTAGCATAAGTGATAATGCACCATTATAACTATTCACTTGTTAGATAGCTGAATATGGTATCACATACACTGGCCCAATTAATCATCTAAAGCTCTGATTCTGTGAGGACTGGTGCAGAAAACCCTAAAAAAACCCACTGGGCATGGCATGGTACCCCTGTAAATTCAATGGAGAACTACATGGAGTTAAGAGTCATACTGAGCTGGAGTTACAGTCATACTGAGCTGGAGTAAACTGACATCTCCAGAAGACGTAGAGGATTTAAATGTGTTTAGACACCAAAAATCAACATGTAGAAATTTCAGCCTCAGGAAGTTTTAATGGAAGAAAGTAGCATAATCACTCAATATTTTGCAACTTTAGCTGAAAGTTTAACATCGCAAAATGACATATTGCTATGCAGCTTTAGGAGTCACACAATCATATTCAATCATTTCTGATGTTTTTCAAGACTACTGTTCATTTAAAACTCTCCTTCTCTTTGCAGTTTCCAGCTTTCAAATGGATGGCACAACCAATGCATAGCTTAATGTTCCTTCTCATGAGTCATAATTAATAAATAATCATATCACATACATAGAATTTTACAGGTACTCTTAAAATGGTTTTACAGTTCTATTAAATATATAGATAAAATAATCACTGCTATATTAAAAAATCATTTTAAAACAGCTGAACTCTCAAGCTTTGCATAAAATTCTGTAGACACATTCATTACAATCTAGAAACTCAATAAAAATACATTTTAGAGCTCAATCCATCAAAAATATTTGTGGCATTGAAAAATGATTGTCATTTTTTACTGTAATCTGTGCTTGCCCAATCTTTGCACTGATCATTTCCTACAATTTGGCAAAGGCTATGTTCAATTCAGTTTGTAGGTTATCTGAATACTTAACTCATTTCTTCAACTTTAAGACATCTGCCCCATAAATGTTTAGCGAGGTTCTATCTTTAATATATTTTCTTTCACTTTCTCTAATAACACAGGGAAACACTTTGCCATTAGTTTACAAGACTACAGTAACATCGAACCATCCTATTATAATCGTCCATCTCTCATGGTGCTTCTGTGAACACCAAACATACTTTAACCAGTGATCCTCAAACACTTCATGACACTTACACTTCACAATACTCTGCTACCCACACATTTGCTCAGTAACAATGGGTTTTAGAAACAGTCTTAACAGATCGGTACCCTTGTGTATCTGAACTTTGCTGCCAAATCAAAGTGTCAAATGTGGTCAGTTCAAGCTTAGCATTTTTAAAAATACAGGCAAAAAATTAAGGAAAAATCTCCTTACTCAGACAGTGTACATATCTGTTGGAAAATGGATAGATGATAGATTGCCCACCAGCCTTTTAGACCTCCGCTACTTCAAGGCAGTTCTCTATCCAGCAAGTTAAAACAGCCTTTGCCATAGTGAATGCTTCACAATCAGGCTTTTAGACTGGAACCTCAGATTAGGGCACAAAGTCCAACAACAAGTAATGTTTTCAGAACAGGGCACTTGCACTGAGGGACTGGATCTTGTGCAGTGGAAGAAGAGGTTTACAAGTCAATTTAAGTAGGGGAAGCTGCTGCTTATGCAGATGTCATTTTTTTTGGTGGTTCTAAGTAATGGCCAACTCCTGAGGAGTTCAGTCTTTTAAAATGCATAGTTCACCATACCAGTATAATCACTCTTAACTCTTTGATCTGCTTACCCATGGAATGGCTAAGGTAGACTGCTTCTGATACAGCAAAAACACAACCAACCAAACCCAAATATGGAAAGCAACCTAGTACCAAGTATCATGGAATAATTCAGGGTTTTTTTTCATCTATTTTTTCTTTCATCATGGAAGAAACAATTTCCATCTCTTAATGGGATAGGCTGGAAAGCGCCTATCAGTTTAACCACTGGGTGAGATGATTGAAACAACTGCTGGATGCTGTTTGACATATAGACTGCTCTTTTCACTGTTTCAATCACTGTCCGTGGGAGACAATAAAGAAAACGCTGAGTTTTCTGCCTCTTGGAAGAAAATACTGTGTACTGAAGTTGCCAGCATCATCGCATTCCCATTCACTTTTCTGTTCTTTATGGGTGTTAGCTGTTTAAAGAAGACATCCAAAGACCTCCCCATTCTGATTAATTTTCTTAGGAGGAAAGAAAGAAGACAGAAGGGGCTTGATTTTACTTATTGAACTCTGATAGCTGTAAAGTTCTATGAAAAGACTGTGATCCAACTCCAGACAATCTCTGCTGAGGACTAAGAAACATGGAAAAATCAGAGAGTAAGATACAAAAGCTCAGAAAAAGTTGTCATAAACCAAAGGGTCTATGAAAAGTGGCACATAATGAAATGCTGTCTTCTTCTCCAAACTAATGTACATTGCTACTTGCTGCTATTAAATAGCTGCCATTTCCCAACTAGTATTCACTGGTTTTCAGGATAAAGATATAAAGTTTCTTGTATTTAGTCTTATCCTTTCAGAGAAAAAGCACTAGTCTTTCAAGGTTATATTTTAGCCTACTTCGAGAAAACATCTTCAGAAAATTCTAATATAGGTTTTCTTTTGGAATAAAATATCAGTCTTCATCAACAAGCAGAAATTGAGTCATCTGATTTTGTGATGAATGAGCCTATGTGTTGAACATTTTCATCATCAAGGTGAAAGACCATTTTTTACTGACGTTGATTTACACTGAATTAAGTTGGGAAGTTTGGATCTGTTCCAAGCACAAAGGATCTTATTTTTAGGTTCATGGGGCGAATCCAACTATAGTCAATGGTGACAGGACAGAATGGGAAAGATTTCAGCTTTCTGGTGACTTTGAAAGAGGTTCAGAATTTTATCCTCAATGTTTAAGATCTCCTGCAGTGCAATGCTGCTGTTGAATTCTAACTGTGGCTCAGAAGAAAAATCCCAGGGAAACAAAAAGCTTATAAAGAAGAATGAAGTGTGATGGACAGTTAGACTAGAGCAGCAGATTGCGTGACTACAAGAAGGTTTTTAAATACCTGCAAATAAATGCTATATATTCTGATGTCTCTTGATCTCAGTTATGATTAGTTCGGCTAAAAAGCTAAGCTAGGGTATTATACATAATGCACTGTAATAAATGTATTTCTTAGGTATTTTCTGAAGAAGTTTCCGGGCTAAGATTTCCTGTATGATCCCTCCTAAGAAGCAGCTAGCATGTATGCTCTTCACACTTCTGCACACTCAGTTTATTCCCGTGAATTAAACATAACAAAGGTGCTGGATAGAAATTACTTTAAATCCTAAAAAAACAAACTCCCCTACCCAAATAAACCCTCAATCTGATTTTGTTTCTTCACTGGATTGCCATTCAAATTGTAATTAATTCCTTAAGGTGTGTTCCATTACCTGCACCTCTGCTCTGCCTCAAGCTCTCTCAAAGAATGTAATGGAAAACATGGAAAAGCATTTCTAGCCTTGCCCTTGCAGGTGGGCCAGGTTCATGGGTAAGTCAACACCACCCCTCTTCCACAGCTGTCAGGCCCTACATAAGTAAATGAAGCCAGAAGAATAATTTTTGAAGACTAGAGCTCTGAATTGTTCATATTTCTACTGATAATTATCTGTTTTTATTTAGCGTCTTATAAAGCAAGGCACAAATGTACAAAATCGCATCTACTAAATCAGGTTGTTTTATATATATTTACACAATTATCATAATATAAAATGTGCTTAGACACTGTCATAGCACAACAGTAGAGGAACTGAGGGCAACCTGGTAATAAACACAAATACCAGGTCCTACATTTCTGTTTGTGCTTCACCTGAAGGAACGTATTCATATGTAGATATGCAAAGCAATCCAGCCACTGTCCTTTATTTTTCCACACCTCACAGAGATCAAACTTTGTTGCTAAGAAGCTGTGGAAGGAGTAAAAGGCAGTAGACCAGCACCCAGAATAAAAAGATGAAGTAGAATAGCTCTGGTTGCTCAACAATAGCAATTTCATGAGTTGGTGCTGGAGTCTCACTTGCTTCCAAGTCCTTTTTCTTCCTGAAAACAGGAGAGAATTTGATAAGAGGCAGGAATAGAAATAAAAAAACCCTCATTGTTAATATTTACTGTAACAATGAGAGGGTGGACTAAAAGCAGTTTAGTGAACCATCTCAATCTAGTCATTTGGAATCCAAGATAGACTAGGAGGTGCCTAATGGGCTTCAGCAGAGTGTTCCCTTAGGAGTCAATGTACATAGCGATTAATCCTCTGAAAACCCTGGACAGATTCTCAGGTAGCTTAAATACATGCCATTAGAGTTCAGTCCTTTGATGTAAGGTTGTTTCCATCAGTCAAAAAGAAGCCCTTTTATATTCAGAACAATAACTTGGCTCTGGGCAACACATACTACACTGTCACAATTTTACTCATACGCTGTATCTGACTTGATACACTTTCCCCAAATCATCTAGTTTCAGAGTTGCTCATGTCAGACACAAGAACATTAAATAGAAAAAGCCCAAGACTTCCAGAAACCAAGTAGCAGATGGGGTTTTGCAGGACAACTCCAAAATACCAGCTTTCCAAAATTCAACCTTCATTTCATAAGGGCAAAGCCTGATGGACTCTACCAGCACCACTGAGCTCTCACAAAGACAAGAAAAGGTCTTATTTAAAGAGGCACAAGATGGTACACTCATTTTATAATTTTATAATACTGTATGAATCAACCTCTGGTAGACTTTTTTTTTTTATTATTCTGCTTTTGGAGAAAACTGGTTTTTGGCCTGCTTTAATGAGACCTTTTTCTGGCTTTTCTTCTGTCTTGCTCAGACATTATACTGGATATATACCTGAGAATTACATGAAATTTGCTCAATATCAGCAGTTTGCAAACCGGTATAACTGTGACAGATATTCTTTTTTTTTTTTAACAGAAGTATAAGAGAGACCAGGACACTGGATCCCAATAATATTTTGTGTGTTTTCTGCATTTAAATGCAACCTTGTTTTTCTTATAGATATGTCGACCTTAATACCAAAGGGATACACTCTGCATTCAACATCCATCACTCTTAAGTCTAAACTAAACACACATACAAATTATAAAAACTCGTGGGTGCTCTAACAGGGGCCAGACCTCCACTGAAGTATCACCCTTCCCTAGCACTGACCACACTAAACATTGTCTTGACAGTCTTCCAAACCTGGGAAGAGTCATCACTGCCAGGGGGCCTCATATTTAAAGTTCTCCCTCTCTTTTCTTGGTCTGAAATATCCACTCTATGGGGAAAGTGTCCACAGTCTTGCTTAGACAGCTTAATCTTTCCTCTCAAGTCAAGAAAAAGAATTTTAGTCAAGGGGGAGATCGAGCAATAAGGAAGATTTGTGTCTTACACCGATGGGAAATATGTACTCAGAGCCATGGCACAAGGCATCCAGTCAGTTTCTACATTACAGTTAATTTTCATTTCCCTTTGTAACATTGTCTGAAGCACCCAGGAGTTAAGGATTCCTTGCAAAAGGCTTTATCTGAATAAAAAGGACTCACCTGACGATTAATGGATTTTCACCTGTATCCATCATTTTCTGCTTGTTTCCACCACAGGTTTCCTTGAACAAACCAGGAATAGATTATATATATATGAAAAACAAAATAAAAAAAGAAAAGGAAAAAAGTTGTGAAATAAGAAGATTTTTTTACTGTCAGCTACTTCCATGCACCTGAATAAGGCTCTCCTTATTCGTATATATTTCTAGTAGCTCTGACAGCGATACAAAACTAAAGCGTCTGTGTGAAACCTCTGTTTCATTGAACACTGGTGGCAGCATTTCTTTAAAACTCCAAGATGGTCAGAATTTTATTTTGTGCTGAAGGGAGACATATTCCTGTCCTTGCTCAGTGTGCCCAGACTGCTGATGCTGTCCCTTCCTTCCGAATTAAAAAATAAAAATCTAGAGCTCAGTTGTACATTATGTTCTCAAGAAACCAGTATGAATTACGTCTGCCATTAAGGATGAAGTTTCACATGACAACTAACGTTCTTTTAGGGTTAGCTGCTGCTACTGAGATAATATAATACACTGTTACTATGAAGGAGAAAGAAAGAGCCCAATCTTTCCTAAGAAGTGCACTTCAGGAGACACCCAGCATTACTGGAAGGCTGTCACCAGAACACCAACATACATACAGAGAATGCACAAACTAAAAGAAACTGGAGCAGCAAACAAAGGCAGCTTCAAAGAAGCAAAGTGCTGCAGCTATACAGTTATGACAAAGTAAACATCGAAGTTGCAATAGATTTAATAGTAGTATTAGGCACTCCTTGTGGGTTTGTTCAAGGTTCAGCAAGGTTCAGTTCCATACATTTAGAAGAGTTCATTAAAGGTTTTCAGCTATGTCTGGTTTTGGCACAGGGCTTTTGTATTATCACAGAGCTTTATATAGAGAGTAGACCCTTTTACAGTATGTGAACTTTTAGAGTTCAGGAGAAACAGAGAAATAGCCATGGGTAGATTTCCACATACTTACCTCTTCAGGAGTATTAGGAGATCTTTTTCGGAGATAAATGTTGGAAGCACTGTCACTGGTTCTGAAATGTATGTAAAAGCAAAGTTTTTAAATTCACAAAACTAAGTTTTATTTCAAGTTCAAAGATAGCCACCGTGATTGCACACAATAGTTTTAAGCTACGCAAAATCACAAATATGCATTGCTGCAGGTATTAGAATATAGACTTGGATTTATCAGTAACATTATAAAAAAATAGCTTTTGGAAAATCTGATCCATGACAAAAAATTGCATATGGAATTGGAATAATTTCTGAAAAATGGTATCTGATAGGGGTTTTGACATCAATCATTCACATTTAAGTGAGAGTTTACCCCAGGCTTTTTGGCTGTCTATATAAATAAAAATATGACAGCCCTTGCAGGGAACAGAAAGCTTAAAGGAGACAATGGGTTCTTCTGAGGAAACTCTTTAAAATTCATTAGAGTGTTAGTGATGAGCTTCAGCAAATTGCAGTTCATGTCCCACTCAAATACATTACATAAGAACCAAATCAGAGAGAAAAGAAGTGAATGGAGTCAAATTAGTAGAGTCTCTCTGTTCTGGGTCTGGCTGGGGTGCAGTGAACTTTCCCTATAGGAGCCCCTATAGTGCTGTGCTGTATATTTGTAGGTGAAACAGTGCTGGTAACACACCAGTGTTTCAGCAATTACTGAGCAGTGCTTGCACAGCACCAAGGCTGTCTCTCCAACCCCCACACCCCAAAGGCCTGGAGGCTGGAGCTGGCCAAGAGGCTGTGAGGGAACACAGCTGTGACAGCTGACCCAAACTGACCAAAGGGATATTTCATGCCATATGATGTTGTGCTCAGCAAGAAAACTGAAAGAAAGGAGGAAGCTGGCAGAGGCAGACACACACACTTGTTATTAAGGCATTTGTCTCTGAAGCAACCACTATGCCTGCTTGAGGCCCTGCTTCCCAGGAAGTGGCTGGACATCGACTACTGATGGGAAGTAGAGAATAAATCTTTGTGGTTGGGTTTTTTTTTTTTGTATCCTTTTGCTTTGCTGCCACACATGGCCTTTGCTTTTTTTCATTAAATTGCCCTTACCTTAACCCATGCATTTTTAATCTTATTTTCTCTCCCAATCCTGCTGAGGGCAGGGAGTGAGAGAGTGAGTTGGTGGGCACCTGCTGTCCAGACAAGGTCAACCTACCACTATCTCATTCACTTTTTCAGAGACAGAAAAAAAGTCCACCACATATCTATTGGAATGAAGCAGTGTCACGCTTCTACATAGTATTGCAATACACATGGATTATTTAATCCATGTTACAAAACACTCTTTCTGTTGGAAAAACAGTTATAACACTGCTATGTTTAAAATACATTGGGGTTCCAGTTGGGTTTTGTGTGTCAAAGTTTGTAGAGCAAAGTTAAATCAAGTCCCATTGGCACTGAACCACTCAACCTGTTTAAGAGAAATACAGGAAGAAGCCAGTGAGTTCCAAGAAGTCTACAAGAAACATCAGGTGAACAGGGCACACTTAGAAAGACTAGGCACTCATACCAGTAAGGTGTATTTAAGACAAAGTTAATGTAAAATACCTGGTAAATTCCTGACAATCAGCAACTTCTTCCTGTTTATCTTGTGACAGAGTAGCAGTGGCAGCTTCTGAGATCTGCAAGTCTTTTGTTTTCATCATATTTTTTCCTTCCTCCCTATTACTACTTTTTTCTGGTCTCTCTCTGTCGCTTGGTAAATCCTCTAGATATTCTACTATGACCTGGTGAAATAAAGCAACATTTTATATTAGACAACAAGACCAAATCTCCACCCTGCCAAATATCTCAGTGGTGCAGCCTACTCAGATGGTAAATTGCATGTCGTACAAGATTGAAAGTCTCAGTGAAGAGAATTAAAAGCAATTCATTTCTTGAAAATAATTTTGGATACGTTGAGCTGTAAAGTCTCATCAGTTCAACATACATACAGTTATTTGTTAAGTTCTTTTTATAGAAGAATTCATGACATGACATGACTCTTTGAGGTAATCCACTAAGACTTTTTTTAATCTATCCAATTAGTCTTCAAAGCTATCAGCAAATGGACTTCATTACTCTAGTGCCAGGACCAAAACATGTCTGAGCAACTTGTCTAAACAACATTAAATGCACACTCATTCCTAAAAAATACTGACTAAAATGACTACACTGGAAAATGTGTAAGACAATTCAAGATCAGTGTCTGCATGAAGAGATTCAGTGGCAAATTGCCTAAATCCAGTAAGGATAATTACCCCAAATCCTCCCTTTTTCTCCTCCTCCAGTGTAGACAAGCCTCCATTTTACCCATGTAACTTATCCTACTCAGACTGGTTTAAGATTCTGTAGGCAAACTTATTTGGATTCAGACAAAAATTATCTTTGCCTGTATCCTTTCTAAATCACTAATACTACTTTCTGTTCCTCTCATTTCAAATTATTAAAAATACCCTCTGTGATAATCTTCTATGCCTAAGGATTACACAGGAGCCTCAAACTACTTTAAAACATAATTAAAATTCACGTTTTTGCAGTACTATTAGTATTAGGGCTTATTCTCTCTTTTAATGTCAGATTTTCTCAGGGATCTGCAATTCCATTCATTCCAGTAGAGGGCTGTGGCAAACAGCATTACTGGACAGGAAACCAAGGCCATTTTACAAACATATCTCTCAAAAATATTGAAAACCAAAAGCAAATGAAAACCACTGAGGTCCAATACTAATCCTCCATATATACACACAAAAACAATGCTGTTAATAAAAAACCACAATACCTCGGGATGCTGTGGAATAGTGGAATCTTGATGGTTGGTGGCCTTTTTGCCATCTTTTTCAATTTCTAACTCTTCTACGACTAGCAATGGCACTTCTTTTTCATCCGAAGAATTCATGTGACTGTCGATTTCTGTTCTTTCCTCCTCGCCATTCTCAGTACCCATTTCTGATGGAGGGACACCTAGCTTATTTCCTAAGTCTGGCTTTGTAGTGTCTTCCTTGTAGTTCTGTTCTTGTAAGCCCTTCTCAGGTGAAACATCTGTTAATGTTTCAGAAGATGCTTTGTCATTTCCAGTATCATAACCTTCAATACAAGGCTCCAGGTAAGCGTTCAAAACTGCTGATATGGGGACATTATAATGTGGATAGTAGAAGAGATCGTGGGGTATTACAGATACTTTTGAGGAACTGGGTAGCACTTCAGGTGAAGACTCAACTTCATCACAGCTGTCCAGGTCCTCTAGATTTTTAGGTACATCTGAGAGAGAGTCATCAGATGTTTCATGCTGTGTAGATAGTTCTTGGCTTTTGAGAGTAGAACCATTCAATGAACCATGGTTAGTTTCTATTGTCTCAAAGACAGGTGATTGCTTTGAATGTTCATTTTGTGGAAGTTTCAGTATTTCCTCATTTAAATGGAGAATATACTTATGTGTGTCTTCTTGGTTTGAGGTATCTTCTGGTAAAAGAATTGAAGTCTGGGGCTTGCTCTCTTCTACTTTATTTATGGATTCATCTGTAAGTATACCTGAAGTCCAGGATAATGGACTCAAAGAAGAAGTAGTGGCTGAAAGGCTCTTAGTTTCGTTGTCATATTCAGTAGACATTTCTTTAGTTAATTCTTCAGAGTAGTCTTCAAAAGAGTCAACAGAATTTTTCTGATCTGTCAGAACAGCTGGAGAAAGGTCACTGTTCTCTTTCAGTGGATCATCACATATGCCCCCTTCACCTGGCATGAATTTATCACTTAAAACCTCCCAAGAGGAATTGGATTCAAAACTGACAGATCCTGTAATCTTCAGTGAGGTGGGCCTCTGAGGCTCCTCTTCAGATGTCTCCTGTGAATCACCTAATGCTTGACTCAATTTCCCATTACATTTTTCAAGAATGTTTTCTGATGAGATTCTCTCAGGGGTGTCATGAATATGAACCTTTGGAGGAGCAGGATGACTCCTTTCATGATTAACAGTATACATGTTTTCTTCACTTTCACTTAAAATCAAGATTCTGCCTTCCTTTTCTGAAGGTGTATCTTTGATGTGGACATACGTGGACTCAATTGGAAGCTCCTTGTCAGGATCTGTAAAGTCTTCCTAAATGTGATGATACATCATTAAAAGACAAATCATACCTTAGGTACCATTTTATTGTAGGTTTTTTCTTTGTCCATCAAAATGCCCACAATCTTTAGCCAACAAATGTAATATTATAATAAATAGGTTATTATATATATATAATTTTAATTCCACTGACTTTAGTAATGCCCACCATTTTGTAGCTTTTTAAAGCTTTTATAAGCTACAAAATACATAGCAACTGGAACCTTCAGTCAAGAAATAAGAGGTGTAGGAACCATAATTTATGTGTATGTACTCTAACACAAAAGCTTACCCAGCTGGGACACTGGGTCCCTCGGGATCCCTTTCACACCAAAAAGACTATGATGAGCTAGGTTTGTCTGGAAGTACAAGCAGCCTCCAGAACAGTTTTCCAGCTTATGCTGATATATTCTCCAGTTCCTGGGACTTCCCATTTTTTCTTGAGTTTTCTGTCTCCTATCCTTTAATTCCTCTGAAGTTTATCCTCTGTTTCCCCAAAAGACCCTTGTCAATCCCTGACACTGTCAGTCCCTGCTTGCTCCTCAATTTGTTATTTTTTTTTCTGAAGTCTGCATAGAGTCCTGGTCCTTTAAGCTGCAGTTTACTTCACGCTTACAATGAGAGCTTTTGACTCATGCACTGGTAAGATTCAGCTGCTGATATCTTGTGTCTGATACCTGCTAAATTCAGAGTGATTGCGGCACTCAAACTCGAGAAGATAGAAGTCAAAATTAAATTCTAAGTCCAATGAATCATCATAGATGAAGGGCTAAATTTTAGCCTTACTTAGGACTAATATAGAAAAGTAGTAGAGCCCTACGTAACCAGTTCTAACCTGTGAGAGCTGTAAGCAGATGTGAATGTTTAAAAGCACAATTCTATCTAAAGCATTTTACCACTCGCCAGTGAAAGGCCATTTGACTGGATCTAACAAAAATGTGAGAAATTAAATCTGAGATTTTAATTTATTTAAAATATCTCAGAAAGAAACCTAGAAGATAAATAAGCAATATCTGACTTACTTATTAAGAACATCAAAGCAAATTAAAAAAATGTCATGATATAGGAATAAGCACGTACCCCTTCCAGCTCCGGGAAGTGTTCCAGAAATTGCGCCACATATGTCACAATTGACTGTTCATCAGGTGATTCCACCATGATATCTATGGAGACAAATGCAAGGGGCTTGAGAACACATGGCTTCAAAATGCTCTTACAGAGGAACAGATCGTCAGACCTTTATCCTGCCTTTAATGGGAGAAATAACAGCTACAAATGTTTTTCTTTTTCTGACACATAAGAGAATTACTTTTCACTGTTGATGGTACTCAAGAGTTCTCAAACCTTATTCATATTATTTTTCCTATTTTCAAACACATACGAAACCTTGATCAGGGTCCCCTTCCATCCACCTTCATACTGTCATTTATGTTATTGTCACTAGACAGTGACCTTGTTGAGTGATAGCACAGAGGTTTAGTTTTAGCAGGATGACCCAGTCTTCTGACACGTGACCCATTAAAACACAAATAACCTGTCTGTGCTTTCAATCATATGATCAAGGCCTAACACCTGTCTTAGTGGAGGTCAGTAAAAAAACCTGCAAGAGAGAGACCTTATTGCAGCCTTTCAGTACTTAAAGGGGGCCTATCAGAAATACAGAGACAGACTTTTTAACAGGGCCTGTTGCAACAGGACAAGGGGTAATGGTTTTAAACTAAAAGAGGGTAGATTTAGACTAGATATAAGGAAGAAAAGTTTTATGATGAGGGTGGTGAAACACTGGCACAGGTTGCCCAGAGAGGTGGTAGATGCCCATGCCTGGAAACATTCAAGAGCAGGGTGGATGGTGCTCTGAGAAACCTGATCTAGTTGCAGGAGGGCTGGACTAGGTGATCTTTAAAGGTCTCTTCCGACGCAAAAAAATTTTGTGATTCTATTATAAGAAGCTCCATTTATATACATATATTTATATACACATATATAAGCTTGTGTTTACATATATAAATATATATGTGTGTGTGTATAGATGCATTGCAAAGGAAAAACTGTGAGATGCAGATACATTTGAATAGCTATTTACCCATGTTCCTGGTATAGCAGACTTGTGCACTTCATGCTGAAGTGACATTTAGTCTCTGCAGACTGTAGGCATTACAAAATGGTACTAATGCATTGAGACACCTCTCAGCACAACAGGGTGGTGGATCAATGCCCACTAGTAGTACAAGTGTCACATAGCTTCTAAATGTTACTTAGGACCAGTTTACATAGCTATAAGTATGGTAAGATTTCTGACTCCAAGGAGCTTACAAATATGACTGGAATCATATGACTACAAGCCAGTGACCAATTAATTTTTATTTTTCTTACCAATCAGCCCAACACACTGATCACAGCAATAACCTAATCACTGGGAGGTTTTTGGTAGGTATCACAATGCAATATTCATGAATTCCTTATAGTTTAAATGTTACCCAGCAAGGCTGACGTGGCATTTTACCTTCTGGTTCTAGGAGCCGAGGAACACCCAGCTTATTCTGTGCTATGCTGAAAGCATCCTCCAGGTTTTCTCGAGATGATTTCTCCAGTGCTTGCTTCATGTCTACCAAAGTAGAGTCTATTGCTTTTATGACAGCTAAGAAAGCAAGGCCACTCCTCCAGCTGCTGGCAAAGTCCTGAACTGCAACACCGTACCTGAACAGAATTACATAGAGTTTACATGGGTGGTTGTGTTACAAAATCCAAAGCGAAGGCATCATCATTTTCAAAGACTCCTGAAAGTTAAAAGTAAGGTTGCTGAGTTGCACTAGTCACATTTGACACCTTTTTGGATTTTGAAATGTACTAAATACATCCATAAAACACTAAGGACTCACAAACTGGATCGGTTTGGCTAACAGCTGACATCAACCTGCTTCTAAGAAGGAGTTAGTATAAACAAAACCCTCAAGAACTCAGCAGTCACATTTAACATCCACAAAACCAAATGTCTTTGTGATTCCTGTTTCTGGTGCTCTCCAGCATTTTAATGCCATAGCTTGGGAAGACTGCCAACACTGAAATATTTAAAAACATAAGCATACATGATTCACATTCCTCTGTACTTGGCCCTCTACAGCAGAAAATTGCCCTTTGCCCAATGCAGATGGTGTCAGTGTATGCATAAACCACAAGTGTGTTAGACACCCAAAGTTTTGAGGAAAAAAAAAACAACCATCAAACTTGCAATAAAATACAGCCCCAGAACAGAAGATTCTGCACAAGTCATTGAATAACAAGATTACAATGACACTATTATGCTTTTAGTAGTGCAGTTGCAAGTGAAATTTTCTCCTGTTTTCAATTTGAACTCTTTGACTGGACTGAAAAGTCTATGGCCTTTACTTCTCTGGTTCTCACTTTCCTTGTGCTACTTCCCTGTTAATGACATTATTTTGGGACTAAAACTGTGCTTCCTCCATGGTCTGCACTGGCAGCAGTGAACTACAGATCTTAATGGGACAAGTTTATCCGCCCAAGCACCCTTAGCTTCACTGGAAATTACCAAGGGATGATGTGGCCCACACAACCAAGTATTTAAGATATAAATTTCTATCTTTAACACTGGACACATGACATTTGTGTTCACAGGCAGACTTGGACAGATAAACCCATCAACAGACAATATGCCAAATACTCAGCTATCTGTCTTGTACAATTAAGTTTGACCCATGCACTCTTTAAAAAACTCTCTGGCAGTCATCACTTCAGGTAATAATTATATGCAAAATACACTCCAAGAATTTACATGTGCACTAGACATCTTACACTACATGCTAGACAACAAGCTTTGGTGAAAGAACTGCTTTTTTATTAAAGAGGAGAGAGATGTGTTGACCAACAGAAATGGAGCCAAATGTTACACGTTGATGAGAAAAGACTTAAGATTCACACCCTTCACCTCTTTAATTCTGAGGAAAGAGGGACTCTTAATAGGGGCTCTGTCCTTCAAGGCACTCTGCAGTACACAGAGCAGCTCTCTCAAGGCTGCTACTTAATTTAAAAGGCTGTTGCTAAAGTCTTCCAATATATTTATTTTTTTCAGTTCGCCCCTTGTTTATGCCTACCCTTTAATTAGCAAAGGATATCAACTAGATGGCACTAAAGCCAGGGGTAGGGGGAGGAGGGAATGATCCTGTTTTAAACAGTACCAAGCAGATTAGTGCAAGTTAACGATTAACATTCGACTTGTGAAGCCTGCAGCACACACAGCTTCAAGGTTGGATGGCCGCTGTAGACACATGGCCATGATGATGTACTCTCCTGTGCAGACCATGCACATGCAGACTTCAGAAGCAGAAGTCACAGCACATGGTAACGCACACACAGGGCAGGAGAGAGAAAAGAGGTTCAGCTTCAAAAGGGCAGGAGGCAAAACAGTTTTCTACAAGTATTTGTTAACTTACTTTCTGGTTTTCCTTTGAACCCAGATTAAAAGGGCTCTGATGGCTTTCCGCTGATCCTTCACTGTAACAGACATGTTTCTCTCCACGCTGGGAGTGCTGGGGTGGGATGTGTCCGACTCCGGACCACTGGGCCCGGAGGACAGGCTGGAGGAGGAGGAGTTCCTGTTGAGGTTGCCTGTCAGCTCCTTAATCTGTAATAAAACGTGAAACATGCAGTGCTCTGGTTTAACACTGACCACATGGAGAATTCAGTGCTTGTTTTCATGCAAACATTAATGATAACAGAGGAATAACTGAATTTTAATTACTATAGACCTGTCCATCATAACTCTTGGCTTGTATTGCACAAGCACAACAGCCAGCAGCAGCTCAGCTGCCAACCCCAGGAAACAGAAAGGGCAAGGTATCAGTTCAGGCTGAACTGAGCAAATTCCTATTAGACCAAAAGCAAAGAAACATGTCTTTGAGAGAAAAGTTCATTTAACTGAAATTGTTTTCTTCACAGGACTTGCTTGAGTGAAATAGTTTTAGTCAAGAAAAGTGACCTGCAGCAGCACTCCTGTCCTTGATCAGCATTGGTATTTGAGACCAAATTACGCCCTCTGCTGCTCTTAGCTCCCTCATGCCCTCTGCTGCTGGGGCAACAGATTCTGGTCACGCCATCTCTGCCTGCAAGTCCATCTGGCCAAAGTGGTGCACCACTGTTCAGCTTGTGGAGCTCAGACAGGAAGAGAAAGACCAGTGCAACTTCAAGATTATTTTTGAAACCTATAGCCATTTTTTAAATAATCCCAAGAGAATGAAGGAGCCTCACAGTGTTAGGAGAGTTGGCAGAACCCTCCCTCCATCTCTCCCTGATCAGTAGAATTTGGTATTATGTAGAAGGTCATTTTCAAAATATATGTAGATTAGGCAGCAGTTTTAATCTAAGCCTGGGGCTAAATCAATGTTCAGGCTTAAAATAGTTTTATCAGTTCCAGGCTCTTCAAGATCTTCTATTTGACCATTTACATCAGTTGAAAATTTTTGCCATGTTGAGTAAGTCTCTGGAGATCAGTGATTCTACACGGAATTTCCCACCACACTGGACCAAATCCAGAAAAGGTTATTGAAAATAAACTGTGACCTGGAACCAACCCAAGATGTTGCTTCAGATCCAGGGAATCTGGAACAAAACCCTGAGAAGGCACAAGAAGAGAAGGGAAAGTAGTAATCTGAAGCTCTAATTCTGGTCCAAATCAAACGAGGGCTTAGATTGTCTCCTATTTACACCAAAATAGGTCCAATGAAGTAAAATGAAAGCAGCTGCAGGTATAAAATTAGTGTATACTAAGAGGGAAAAGCTATGGTTTACATGCTTAATTATGTTATTTAGGATTAAAAATGGATTTAAAAATCAGTATTCAGCTGGAATAGATTGGTACCATGAAGACTGTTCACTTATGATTAAAGTATTCAAGTTTTATTACCTGAAAAAACAAGATTATATTCCATATTAGTCCAAGTACCAGAGATGAATTTCCATCTGCTATTTCTGCTGCATCGATGCTAACAAGCTTTACCTGTAAGAAGAGATCAGAAATTCAGAGCTGAATTCAGAGAAGCATGTCAAACATAAAAATTGCACTGTAACTACATTGCACTACAGTGTCCAGAACACTTCTGTCACTGACTGGCCAGCCAAAAACCAATACTGAAATCTTTTGTTAATGATAATTTGCCCTGGTCACAACCACTTTGCTCGTGAAACTCTTATCTCAAGCTCCCAGTATAATCTGCAGAACAGAAGAGAAACCATTTCTGCATCCTCAGGACAAGTGTGTTTCCTCCATTCAAAAATGGAGCAAGACAGTGCCCCATCCAGTGGTTCCTATTCTAAAAAAGTAGACAGACACTTCTCGTACAAAAATTAAAACCCTCCTAAGATCTGCTTACTTCTGTTTTGCTGTGCATCTCCTTTCTTCTTGTTTATCTCACCCTACACGGATTGTCACAGACTTCTGATTATATCAGTTAGGAAAGGACACGGTTGCCTAATCCAAGCAAACCCTAGACTCTCTCACACTGAGGTTTTTCCACCTGATAACACCAGGATGTTATTCTCTTAGATAACAGAGACTTGGTCTTGGCAAAGGTCATGGAGGAGGGAGGAAGCAAGGAAGCTGTCAGTACTAGACATGGCACCCAGACTGAGTTAAAACCCAGCATACAGCCCATTTATCACTTAGAAATCCTGTACTTGATGAATCACTTAGCAGAGCTTTACCCTGCCTCCCCAGTTCCACAGAAGCGTACACTGATGAGTTCCACCCACAGTGGTTTAATATCTAACCCTGAAGCTCTTGGCAGCCAAGGCATTTTGCCAACACTTTCATCACCACCCTTCACTAACTGGTTTGGTTAAACTGAAAAAAGGAAAGCAAAGTCACTTTTTATCTAGTGGTTCACACAAGACTTTTCAGTCTTAGCAAGAAGACACCTCTAGCTGTTGTATTTCAAGGCTCAGATTTCTTGCTAGCACTAAGGTATTTGGCATGAGAAAACATTTATGACCTAGTACATTTGAATAGCAGCTTCTACAAAACCGGAAGCAAGTGGCATTTATCATTACACTGCTCTCAGTGTCAGCTCTGTCCTCTTACTGTTGCTTATTTTTGTTGCCCAGCCCAGTAGAGATACCCAGCTAGAATACACTGGCTGCTTACTATTAAGGAAACAAGAAATCCATAGAAACGTAGGTGTTTTAGCACCTCTAATTAAAAGGCCACCTGTGTTGAAGGCTCCTCATGCCTGATCTTGCTCATTGAGTTTCTAAGTTGTCTTGTAGTGAGGTCCTGGCAACAAGATATGCTTCAGATGCAGCTCTGAATGTGTTGATATCAACACAGAGAGAAAATCTCATCTGTAAGTGGGCCTTATCTGGATTTGTGTGGAAAAGGACATGTAGCCATACACATTTAGAGCCAGATCAGCCCTTATTAGTGGAGTTTCTAAAATGAGACTGGAACACCTTGAAGTTACTGGACAACTTCCTGACCTTTCGTATCCTCTCCTGGGGAAAAAGGCAAAAAACCTCCCACTTCTATAAGGTCGCAAGAGATCCACTAAGACCTAACATCTCACTCATTCCTGCACTGGACTTTGCAGTGACTCTACTGCATGACAAGCACTGCTGCAGGATCCCTGGAGCAGGAGCTAAGGTCACTTGAGGGAAGCAGCAAAGTGACATCAGCTGCTGCTGTGACATTCCATGAAAGGCAGGGTTTTGCCCCTCTGCACACACTGGATCCCTCCTCACCCATAAAGTTTAAACCCTGCTGCGGTCCTTTATAGGACAGAGTCCAATATTTATTTTCTCTTTCTGATAATCTAGGTATACCGTGATCTAGGTATATCTCTGAGTTGTTACATGGCTGGGACTTCTCTTGACCCCATCACTTCTCAACATGTTTCAAGAGCAGTTTTCAAGACACAGGCCACATCCATAGAGCTTTGGAATAAAGCCCTAATGGGAGAAATAAAAAAAGAAATTAATCATTTCAAGCTACAGGGTCTGATCTTGCTTGGTCACTTACAACTTTAGGAAGTGATGTTGCAGTAGGGCTGCACTGGCTGTGAGGGAAGCTATAGCTTTATAAGGTTTTGATTCCTGGAATTATGCATTTATGTCATGTTCCCAGATTTAATTTTCTCTTGCCTTTGACTCACGATCAGCTGCTGCAGCAGTTTACCAGATAAATACATGATTTGTAATACGGAAAGTATTTCTGAAGAAAGAAAGTCATCTACCTTCAGCGTGACTGAAGTAATGCCACTAAGGTCTAGTTCATAAAAAATACTTGCATTTCTTTTTATTTTCTTTTAATATTGGGTTCCTGATCCTTTAATCCTGTTGAACTTTTACATTATAAAATGAACAAATAATCCTTGTGTAAGACTCTGTAGGTGTTGTCATTGTGCATTTTTCTCTGGCTTCTCAGCCTTGCTGCTAAGGTAAGTCACAGTGCCTTTAAGCAGTACATTCCTCTTATGTACATGCAGCACATCAGACTAGTTACAATTACAGCAGTTACAATTTGCAACATACATTAAGAGAAAATATTAAGACCAGCCTTTGGAAATACTCACATTACTGTCTTCCAAGAACTTAAGTGCTTTGGCTATGTTGTTCAAACGAAAAATGCGATGGGTTGAAGATTTGTATTCGTGCATCTAAAAAAAATAAAAACGAGCCAGGCTGCTTTTAAAAATGGTGGAATTACCACATAACATGAAGCTTACAAACACACAGGCAAAATAAAGCTAAGGAAATCTACCTATGTAAAAGTTTTACCATCTTTTTGATCAGTAAAGTGCTTCACCTCCATGATCTGCCCTTGCTGTAAAAAAACAGGGTAGGCAACCAGCTTATTATCACTCTATTGGACCTGCCACATTATTTCTGTAATCACTCCCCAACCGTATTCACTCAAAGGATCAAATTTACCTGAAAATTCATAATAATAGATCTTTTGTCTTGAATTACATGATTCTAATTAGGAAGCATGAGCAGTTTTCATAGCAGGCACAGGCAAATGAGCAGCAGAAACTTTCATTTTGGCAGAAGCGGAACAGATTTGTTGCATGCCTGTTTCCCTGCAGTTCCACTTTGGCACACTGTTTTTATCAGATGTGTTAGGAACACCTAACTGCCAGTGCAGGAAGTTTGGCCAGCTGACCATACCTCCTTCCTTGCCCTCCTCCCTGACTTCCCAGGGCATAGGCTAGGGTTTACCATGATTTGTCTCCCCTTTCAGTTCCTTTCCAGGATGGTTCTCAATGCAGTCTGTGTGAATGCACACAGAGACACTGCTGCTTCTGGTACAGCTCCACAAAACTTCAAGACTATTACAAAATAGGTGGTTCTGAATGTGTGACCACAGTGGCCATTCATGCTGCAGTATGCAGGTGGTGCAGTCACTATGAAGCATCACCAGGTGATTGTAAGTGCATCTGCAGTGGTGACAGCTGTAGAATAGGTCTCTCCTCTCACCCAAGTGTGATACCCACAGAGAAGAGAGCACTTACTGACAAGATTGATGTAGAAAGAAAACATTAAAGTCAACTGTAATTGGCCACTTATATTTGCACTGTGTGTTTCCACTTCTGGTATGTGGAACTTTATACAGCTCTTAAAAAGAAAGGAGAGGAAAGATTCTGGTAAGTGAAGCTTTGCCCTTCTGATTCAGACCATATCAATAAGACTGAATGAAACCTGAATGAAATCAATGAAACCTGAGTGAGGGTAGCAGAACTAATCTAACAACTACACCAAGCATAAGCAGACCTATTAGGTTTCATAATGATCTTCTACAAAATAGAAATGGAACTTATGGATTAAAAAAACCCCCAAAACAGCAAAGATGTCTTCTCTTGGTAATATGACTTGGGTGATCTCCAAATGGAATAGGTGAGCATTACTTTATTAAAGCCTTACAAAACCTGAGGGGTAGGAACTTTTACAGTGATCACACACCATTTATACCTCATTGTTATATATTTCTTTGCAATCTAAGCTGTAACTCCAGACACTAGCCTGTAACATAAGGAATCACAACAAAGTTGCTGTATTTCTTATTGCTCTACCAAAATTCACTCTTATTTCTTGGATGTCCATACATCATTGCTTGTAACATATAGAGCTCCATACCTATGAAGGTTTCTCCCTCTAGTATACATACCAGCTTTTGTCCTGACAGCACTTCCAGTAGTGCCATCAAGATTTTGCCGTCTTGTATATCAATAAACAGGTCTTTCACTTTCAGAGGAGGCTTGCACTGCAAAGAAAAGAAAACAGGTAGCTTTTAAAGCAATCCTGTTTGGTAAGTCACCATGATTTCAGAGAGTAAGAATTAGAATTTTACAAGATAGAGAGAGCAGAAATAAATCTTAGCCTGTAAGAACAAAGGTCTGACTATTCTTCACATCAGTGGAAATTCTATCCTAGGAATGTCAGAGCTGAAACTGCACTACAGTACTCAAGTAATTGAGATCAAACAATGACTAATTCCAGACTTCCCATAGCAGAATCTCACCCTACATACTCTGCCTAGGAAGTGACCACACAAGGGCTGGGTGCTGATCCCTCAGACTAAGACAAATCCAGCAGAAGCGAATCCCACTTTATGCTGAAGTAGACCCGTGATGCAGCTGGTGACAATGTCCTGTCTCCTCTGTAAGGTTTCTGGTGCTGCCATTCTGTTTTCTGGTATTTTCTAAGGACTTTATATAGCAATTTTTTGTATTGTGTCTCTCTCTTCTCAGCCAACTCCTCCAAAAGGAACCATCTCCTCAATTCACTGAGGTGTCTGATGATGTGTGTACTGGAAGGCACAGAGTAAAGTCAGCTCAGTCCTTAGGGACAGTGTCAGCTGTTCAGGTGTCACTCACTCATGTGTCCCCAGAGAGCCCCATCTTTTTATCTTTGGTTGAGCAATGCACTACCGTTCGATGAAGCTCTGCTTCTAACAAACAGGGACTATACATTTTCATTACTAGTCTTTAATCTTGCTAAGAGCACAAAACAGTGCTCTATACTGAAAGAAAGCAAAGTACCATTCATTTCAAAATTAAATAACCTATCTGAAATATTACTGAAAACCTGAATACTTTTTATTCTTTCAGTACTTAAGACAAGAACAGTCAGAACTCAGAAGATGCAGACTACTCCATATTATCCCATGACCAGCAGAGCCAGCTTGTCTCAAAAGATGACCCAAATGGGATGGTCTGCTTCAAAAGGGGACACACCACACTGTAAGATTCCTGAAGAAGTACAAGAAGACGACTTCACCGCTGCCTTTAAAAGCAAGAAGCCACTCTGCAAAAAGTGCCTCTTTGAGGATAAAGGCAGAAGCCATCTAGTTCACTGGCTGTCTTTGGGGAATCACCTGTAATTAGAGAGAGCTTTAGCAAAGCTCTATTTACATGGGTATGTTTATTATGCCACTTCCAGGAAAAATATTAATATAGCAGCAGACTTTTGCCCTTTCTTCTGGAAAGCATTTTTCTTTGTTGAATCAGAGAGGAAGAAAATTTGTATGAACTCCAGAGAAAACAATTCACCTGCCCACAACGTTTGTAAGAAAGACTTTATCTGCTTGGCATGGCAGAATTAACAGCACCCTACAGCCCTTTTCATGATTTAATTCCTTCTGTAAATCAAAGACCTTCTCCACAGTCATATATTTGACAAACCTTTTTGACAACCTCCAAAACTGCAGTTAGTTTAAAGCCCTAGAGCCTGATTCACAAAGGCATCACATAACACTGTCTTCGTTCAAGAGACCTTTGGGAGCAATTGCTAGTCAAAACATTTCCAACTAGCCCTATTCTGATTTTCCAGTGAGATTTAAGAGGATCCCTTTATTCCTTCAGCAACACTCACTGCAGAGTTGTGGGCTTAGGCAACTAAATATGTGATACTTTTCTTCTAAAACCCCTTTACTATACTATGTCTGAAATCAAATCACTTCCCAAGAACTACACAAGCTTAACTGAGAGTCAGCTTAGTCCCAGTTTGTACTTTATGAAATTTAGCCACAGATACCAAAAGCACTGTGAAGCTCAAACTCCAGTCCAAGTTAGGACTTCATCTATAGCAGGAAGCTGATCTCATTCCTTGATTCTGCACTAAGCATTGCTGCTGTCTCAGTAAAATTAAGATTTTTTTTTTTCTTTTTTTCATCCTCAACAGCAGGAAAATCATTCTCTGGATGGCAGACTACTCCAAAGAGTTAGTACTTATCCACTATCAATAAGAACAGCAAATTAAGTTTAATAGCCATATTATGCTGTGATTCAAGAAACAAATACGTCTTAAAAATATTAAGTGAAGTCCAAAAATTAGTTCTCTAATGTAAGTGGATATGTAAAGACCCCATCATACAGCCTCCCCAAAACATGACTGACAAGGAATTAATGCTTTCCATCTGCAGATATGGGAGGAAACCAGGTTCTGAAGAAATCTTCTTTTGCCATGGTGCCTCAGATGTTCAAACTTCCAGTGCAGGGAAGAACACACTCATCATCACCTCAGAGCAACCTAAACCACATTTGATTTTATGTGGGTATGTTCTATGGGAAATTCTAGCCTCATTGTAACAGTCAGTAGCATTAAAGACTTAAAAGCACCCGAGATGAACTAAAGCCAGCCAAGCATTTGTTGCACCTCAGAAGTAAATTTCATTTACCCAGAAACATGCTTTCAGCTCCCCCTCATTCTCCTCCAAAGGGCCTCATATGCACAGAGGTCACCTTTTTTTCCCAAATTTTTACTTTAAAAGGAAGTAACTTCAATGTGTCTATGATTGTGCCCTTGTATCTCAGTATCACAACTGTTTTTCAGTCTTACCTTTCCCAAATGTAGGTTTATCCATCTGGTAAAGGTCCTCTTCTGTACATTTTCCCGTTCCACTAGAAATATCAAAAACAGAAGTCAGCAGTTAAGTTTCCAGAAGAGGGGAATCTGATTGGAAATTTCAAAAACTGACGCACAAAAAAAATCAGAATTCATGAGAGCCCTGTGAATAAAACAAATAGATTCCAAATCAGGACATAGAAGGTTGAGCTATGATGGTTTATTCCATTTCTTTGCCCAGACATGAGCTACACACTTGTAGATGCATTTTAAAGGATGCAGGAAGAAATCTCTCTTAGTTTTGCAGTCTTCAGTGCAGCTTTTGAGAGGTGAACATTTATTATGTGCTGTGTCCAGCTTTCCAATGTTGTTTGCCTCTGAGCAGGCAGTCTGACCCTTCTTTGTCAATTTATAGGACACCCTCATGCAAATTGGGCTGGTGTGGCTTCCAATGTACTTAGTTGCGTACACAAGGCATTAATGAACACAACAATTTTGTCTTCATTCTTATAAATGGAAAAACTAATCTCAAATCTCATCTTCTCAGCCTCCTAACTAGCGTATTTAAAATAAAAATTCCAAGTCTCTACACTGAAGAATAATTTTATTTTTGCTGCAGTAAGACAAGGAGTGCTTGTTCCTTGCCAGAAGTGCTGTATGCTAGGTGCTGTACAAACAGCTCTTGGGCCAGCTGAAGAGTTTTTAATCACATCTGCCATTTCCTGAATCCATTTCCATGGTGAACTACAGCAAAAGTGTTAGGGGAATCACATTACTTACCAACTTTCATTTACCTTCTAATATAAAAAAGTAAACCATATATTTAATATAAATGGAATAGACTGACAAAGTAATATTGCATTTTAGAGACAATTAGTCTCAAGTGGTTCTCAAATTTCACTTGAATTAAGGAAATCTGGCAATTTATGAACAAAATCCATTAAAAGTAGTTATATGTTGTATTTCAATATACTCATAGAGAATATCAAATATATTTTAAAACCATTTTGTGTTTCTTCAGCCCTACAAAAATAACTAACCTATCTACAGGGAAATCACACTCTGTAAAAGTTGGGTTTGTTTTTATCGGTCAGACTAATTATAGGCTAAGTAGTAGCTTCCGTAAATCAAATTTTAATATTGTTCTTTTTGATCATAGGAACTGAAGGGTCAGCAGCCTCTAATCATATGTATAATTGTTTTCCTTATTTTGATGCATTGGAATAGAACTTTCAGCATGAATTACATTTGTCACTGATGACCATTCAGGCCTTTTAAGTCCTCTTATTCCTATAAAACCTCATTTTATGTAGGATTGGTTAAAAAAAGTCATTATCCCTTAGGTGCTTTAGGAAACATGGAAAATGCCAAACTAATTACTGCTGTTGGCTTTTCTTTTAAAATATCTAGAGAAGAATGTGCACAGATTTGGAACAGCTCTCTACAAATGAAACTGTAAATTATATTAAGATTCCAGAGTATCTGTAAAAAACCCACAGCATTTACCACCTACAAATCTCAATGTACAATAAACTAAGAGACATGTTACATCTTTCTTGGGCTTGCCTTCCTTCAGCACCTCGACCCCAGAACTGGCTTTCCATGCACTCACACATCGATGGCTGAGCAGCAGAAGTGCTGTGTGTCACCACAGATGTAACTTCCACAATCAATCTGTTAAAATTAACTTTTGATCGTGGGTGGAGATTAATGTTAAGCCAGATCTGTTCCCAGATATAATTCTTTTTGTTCAAATACAGGTATTGGTGCAAAGGGGAAGTCAGAATGTGTGCAAGAGCTATTGGCAGGGAACATGGCCACCCCTTCCTTAAGCCTGTCTGGAATGTTCAGCAATGCTCAGATGGGCAGCGCCAGGTTTCAGGGAGGACGGCAGACCTCATTAAATGGGCTGGATTTACAGACTTCCAATGGCCACTAAAATCAAAGAGGGAACATAGAAGGGTACACAGAAGCATATTATTTCATCAGAGCCTTGGTTTTCTTGTTTTTAGGTTCTGTTTTTCACCAGTCACTTTGGCAACCTTCATTCTCAGAGTAAAGAAGGATGTGAAAGAGAGCCATGTTTATTTACAGATCATCCATAAAACTGAGCATACACTGGCTCCTAATTTTGCTGCAGAAATTCTGCCATCGATGCAAATTAGAACTGTACATATGCCTCCCAGGACAGGTGAGCCAAGCTGGTTATTACTGCTTCAGGAAGCTTACACCAACAAAGGGCACATTCGGGAAAGCACTTGTGTATATCTACACAGGTTTCTGACACTAACCAGTGAACAGTTCTATAGCAAACAGCCTCTTTCCTGTAAGAATGATGACCTCAGAATGGACACTTTGATTCTGTTACAGTTGAAAGCAATGGTAACTGGACAAGGAAAAGGAAAGGGAAGGAAATGTGTTTTTAAAATCTCTAGGGCAGACAAATGCCTAATGCAGTCCATATGCTCAATGGCAGAGTTAATGGGAAAAGTTCAGCACAGGTATTTACTGATGTGTGCCTTTAACTGTTATTCTTTTCCATCTTTGTAGACCTCCCAGTTTTGGTACAGCCCCTCCCCTCCACAACCTTTTCATTTCAGACGATTGTAGAGACTCTATAAACTTTATACAGTTTCTATAAATTAAATGGAATCTTTTTTCTCCTTCGCACCTATTATTGTACAGGAGTGAAGAAAATAATTCAAGTCTAAAGTTCCTGTGCTTATGTATGTAGTTTACTGAAACTGCGCTGGGTTTACTGGGCATCTAGAGAGCAATAACACCATTATAAAATAATTACACACACCATATGGCTGGCCTGTACACAAATCCTATGCTGGAAAAGAAGGATGCCTGCTGTGAGGGCTGGATTCAAAGATGAAATGCTGGAAGGTAGTAAAAAGTTAGGAACTGCCATTTTGGTTCAACTCAGCTCAGACCTTGACATAAGAGAATAATTAAGAGAAATTTTGACCACTGCACAGAAGCTGAGTCTTCCATACTTTGCCAATAGGCTCAACTGCAATGTGTTTTCACAGTAGGGTATAAGATGATGCAGAGGCATCATCTCAGAGGCATGTTTATATCAATGTACACATGTAAGGCACTGCCTTAGCTTCAGAAACTGAGAGGGGAAGAAATGACTAGAGAAGGAAGAAGTGTACTGGTAGGATGGTCAGCCTATTGTATAGCTCACACAGTTCTTTGCCCCACAACTGCGTCTTAGAGGAAAACAGAATTTGGCTCAGCCACAGTATCTGCACCCTATTTAGTTTGGGTAATAAAAATAAATAAGAAAAAATAATCAAATAAATGTAATACATATATTATAAAAATCAAATATTAAAAATATAATAATCAGATAAAGAATCATAAATATAGATTTCTGGTTTGTAAAATCTTATGTCAAAAGTAACTAATTTGTCAGATTAGAATTAAACTAGTTCAAAAACCATTTGGGCAAATACAAGGTTAAGCTGTTACTGGACAAGAAGGTTCAGCTGATTTCCTTTGTGGCACTATTTCCTTCTCCACCAGCCTAGAAATTCCCCAGGCATTTACTACTAATGCTCTTTCTTCCTCCTTCAGATCTCCTCAAAGGTCACTGCTGTTGCAATACCTACAATAAGCCAATCCCCTAAGAGCCTCTACATTCAACAGCAAATTGGAGATAGCAAATATTGATTTGCTTTTAAATACTATTTATTCTGTTGTTGTAGAACCAGTTATGAATAATCCTCTGAGGCACACCACCATGGGGCTGGGCACATGAAGGAAACATGGAAGCTCATCTGAGTGGAACACTTGTCAGTGTGTAATTACACAGCTTCAGAAAATTGCTTGATTTGCATGCATGGATATTACTCCCAAAGCAAAGGAGAAGGTCACTTAAATTTGTTTCCAAAGCTATTAGCATTTCATCCAGGATATCATCATCAGACGACATTAAAACCTTCACAACAGGCCAAGCTAGATTTTAGATCCACTTTCAACTTACCTTCAAGACATCTTGCTAACTTTTACAACATGCAGAAAAACCAGCTTCCCTGTTTCTACTGCAAGTTATAACCTCTATAGATACAAGCTATACCTGTTAGTAACATTAAGCAAATGTTCAAGAAAGAAATGGTGGCGTTGGTCACATAACTGTGAAAGAGGATGCTTTGACTGCCCTTGGCTTCAGAGGCAATAGGGGTGGTTGTATCTTTGCATAGACACTGACCAATGGCACTGAGTAGCCAGGCCTAATTTTGGTGTCAAACCAGCAAAAAGGGTGACATCTGACTAAGATCTACCTCAGTAAGTTTCTGTATACAGTGCAGCTGAGACACATGAATCCTAGCACACTGTTCTACCTTTTTTTTGCCCATATAGATGCAAATAACTGCATATGCCATACAGGCGAATAAAAGCCACGTCATTAGTTACAGTAAGCAGTCAGGTGTTAGATACAGGGTGTTGATGTAGGGTACAGGATATTGACTGCTGTAAGGAAGCACAGATCCTCATCCAGCAGACTTTTTACTGTTCAAACACAACACATGGGACAAAGTTCAGATGCAAAGACAAAAGATGGGGAACCTGCAAGCAACACAACCAACATGGGAAAGGTGATTAGAGGCAAACTGTAACAACAACATTTAAAAAAATCGTTTAAAAAAAGGCAGGTGAGAAAGGGAGACTGACAAATAAATGGAGAGCTTAAGATTCAATGTGTAAAGTAGGGCAGGGGAAAGAGCAATTAAATTTTCTACTTTTGTTTCAACACAGACTTACATTAAACACATGGAACTATGAACCCTCAGAGACTTAATCTATATTTTCACAAGACACTGAAAAAATAGCTCACAGCGTAAGACAACATGTAGGAAAACATTCCTCTCAAGTCTATATGGTGCAGTCCAGCCACAGTGCTCAGTGAGTACTTGGTACTTCCATGAAAATCTCTGTATTTGTAGGTGTATGAATTTTAATGGCATAATCGAAGTATAAGTAATAATTTTATCCAAATTGCCCACAAAAATTCATTTTATAAGCTTCTGTTTTCCTGGGAATTGTGTGTTTTCCTTGTGCTTAACAAACCCCCAAACAGCTCACAAGATTAATATAAATTTTCCTTTTGATCTGTACAGGGGTTGAAGGCTTTGTTGTGTACCATATGCCAATTTGATGTAATTTGGAGCACATGAAATATTAAATCTTAAAAACTCTGATTTTCTAAAGGAAACATTAACTACACTATATAACATGAGACTGCTCTCAAGTTACCTCCTATGAAATAGGGCCTCTAAGCCTTCCAGATGAAGTTGTTAAGTTAATTGTTTGTTGAAACTGACCCATTTATTAGGGTCCTTATTAAATTTCTATGGCAGGTGTTGAAAGCTTGAGGCTTTTTCATTCCATCAAAGTTGCAGTCTGAGTCTTACTGGTTCAAAATTCTTTAAAACTCAGGTTGGTGCTGCAGAATGCAAACATCACAGGATCACAGGAATTACATTTTCGTTAGCTGCAGCTAAACAGGTTTCTTTTGGAGTTCAATGTCTGGTTATAGCAAAATATTTACTCCTGGAATTGGTATGCTAGGATTACCAGACAAATACTACAGGATAAATAGGAAAATTTGAAAAAAACTCTCAGTGCTTCAATCCTCACAATGTCTGAGACAGATGTTCCTCTTAACAAGCATTAGAAAGATGAATTTACTTGTAAATTCTACTGGGCTCTGGAACAGAAATCCTACATAAACTATTATTATTAGAGCTGATCAAAATAGCTTCCAGTGAGAGGGATTTATTTTTCCCCCTTGAAAACTAATTTGGTAGTGGCAGATGGTAAAGATTCCCCTCCCTGTACCCTTCAATCACAAAGCAGACATATTTGTTCTCATGACTTCTTATGCACATGGAAGATGTTATTGAACAGATTAATAAAATTTCTCATTTACATACTAAGAAAATTCTTATGAAGCAAAATTTGACAATTTTAAAAACCAGAAATGCAATTCTGTTCTGAGCACTTTGAATAAGACAACATCAGTGTTTACTGGGAAGGTTACCGGACCCAACAAAGTAGTAATTGGGTTAAATTCAAAGAGTTTGTAATTGATCTAACAAGTAGGCATTTGCAGACTGTGCACACCATCTTTCGTGGTATATTACATGCTGTACAAGGAGCATAATGCCTCCTTCTGTACATGAAAATAAGCAGGATTTGCTATTACCAACAATGGACATTTCTATGTCTTCATTCAAGAGTTGCTCCTAGTCCAGAGTTCACTGCGTTCCAATGCTGTTTGTTGCACTAGTACTGGTTTCCACAAATGGTTCACCTGCTGGGATTGCTGATGTTTCTTGGGAGTATTTAGGTCCCCAGCTCTGCAGTTTGTAAAATGTCCAACCCTTGTCATTGCCAAAGACATGAACTCTGCTTCAAAGAGCAATGCTTACCTTCAATTTCAACTTCTTCTTGTACCTTTTCTACCTGCTTACCAGGTCTGATTCTCTTCACCTGTTCAAAACTAAAATCAGGAGTGTCCTTCTGAAACTAACAAAATTATAGTCACTGCATTCAGCCAGGTACCAGTTAGTCCTATCTTCTTGTCAGTTAGAGGAATGGCTCTTGAATCATGTTCCCATCAACGTGGTTTTACTTGTCACTAGCAAAGCCCTTTCCGTCCCACATGGCAAACAATACCCTGGACCTACACCAATATCTGCACCAGTATCTGTATATCACTCCTAATTGAGTATCTCAGTGCTCATCGTTTAGCATCCAAGAAGAAAAGAACACCTTCCAGAAGCCATACTACCTCAACCCAGTATGGGTAGTCATAAAGTCCAGTCCGTTTCATCTCCACTGCTCTGCATTTACCCTTATTTGTTGTGGCAAACCTAGAAAGCTGAAACTGTGAAACATTTCTTAGTGTTTCTGTTTGGTTTTTTTTCTTTCAGAGAGCGGAAAAAAAAAATCATTTTAGATGGTGATTTTAGTTGAGACATCAAAAGCTGAAATGCAGTAAGATACTGTACTTTACATCAGTTCTGACAACATTGCTAAAAGTCTGAATAATCTGAGATGAGTAAAGAAGCCCAAAAAAATCTATACTATATGTCAGGGTTATTTCTTGATATTCAGAGTCAGGTGAGAACTGGTATGTGCCCTGAGTCCCAGTTTCCTGTACTTGTCCATGACTGTTAACAGGTCAGTGCTTAACTGTAGTTTTATGCATTTGAAACCACTGTGACTGAATTTCTGAGTGGAGGGAAGAAAATGCAGGCTCAGGACCAGCCACACATCCACTTCCAACAGAAGTCCTGGGCAGCTTCCTGAGCTCCTTTACAGGAGTGAGGCTTTAAAGTAAAATTTGAACTCTCACAATTAGTGTGAAACTCAGACCTTCAAAGAACTACAGGATGGTACAGAAGGGCTGAGGAGACAACTGCTAGAGATGTATAATCATCTTTGGAATTTGCCTTTACTGGTAGGAAACTTGTACTTGGAAGACAGTAGTTTAATTTTTCTAAAATCAGGTAAGGAAAGGCAACCACAAACATGGTGTGACAGAGAACTACCTTGCAGAAGCCACAAAATCACAAACGGGTGCCTATTGGGGTGCCTGTGGCTTCTGGATTTCTCTTTTCTGCCTCCCTCATTGTCCCCAAACAACCTGGGTACATTACCCAGCCAGTGCATTATCCAAATCAAGAAATGTTCATAAACCCTTCTCAACAGGGCACTGCAGCACTAGAAGAGATTCACAAGTAAAACTTAATTATACATGTGCAGTACTGCAAAAACAGCATTAAAAGCCAGAAAGAGTAACCTACTGCTTGTACCACCAAAACCTACTGGTATGCTCAAGAAAGGGAGCAGCCTCAGATGGGTCTCCCTAGTGAAAAATACAGGGAATCACACTGAATTCTGCCTCTCTGCCATTTAACCATCCCTTCCATGTCTCTTACCAAAGCTATTAAGCAGCACAGAAGAAACAGAGTGAGGAGAAGCATGGTAGTCAGATGAATACTAGAAACATCTAGAAATACATGCAACTCTAAGAGAAAAAGATTGAAGAGACTTACAGAGATTAATATTAACTAGCACAAAATCCTGTGGCTTTGGAGGAATAAGCAGATGCTTTGTCCATTGTGGGTCTGACACGTGATCTGAAGTAGAGGGTATGAGGCCATTCTTGGAGGGATGGAGAGAAAAACACAATATAAGAGATGGGAGCTACACTGTAAGGTGGTGTGTTGCAGAGCAAGGGAACTGCCATTTAAAAATGGATGAAGGAAGAGTGTAAGCTGCCCAAGTTAGATTAAAATGGCTGAAAAGTTGAACTAAAGTAGAGATCCTTTTTAAGATGCATTATAAAATGCAAGAGCCTAGCACTTACCAGTAGATACCAATGAGGAGCTGTCATTTGTCTTAAATTATTTTTTAGGAGGTATGTTTCAATAGAGTTACACCTGCTTTTGTAAGAAAAGGGTAGCTGCCACAGGAGGTGTTAAGGACTTCTGGGTGTTCAGCTAGGTCAATCACAGAGCCTACCTCAAGAGACTCTGACACCAACCCAGCCTTTGTGGACAGCACAGCAGAAAGCCTGATCCCCTCTGCACCCTGGTAAGCATTGCTTTGCACAGGAAACCATAAGTTGGAAATCCTCAGCATTATTCTGGGTGATGCTATCCAGCTGCCTAAAGTTAGCAGAGAAATTATTTTTGTGAAACCAGTAGCAGTCTTTCTTTTGCTCCAGCAGGCTTTGAAACCAGGCTATAATGTGCGAAGACTGTTTGGAAATAGCATTGGCAGAGCTTACCAATTAATCAAAACTAGAAGGTGTCAGGCAAAATCTTGGGCTGGGCTTGGATTGAGGCCTGCTGTAACACCCTGGATTGAGGTCTGCTGTAACACCCAGGATCCCAGTTCTTAAGAGTCTACCAGAATGTGGCAATGCAGTCCTCAAGTGACTGAATGAATCTCTTGATGGAGCTCCACATTTTTAGCTGTATGCCTGAAGGCAGATTTCATCAAATCTGATGGGATGAAAACCCGAGGAAAAGGAACGTGTATACAGGTTCTTTGTTCTGAGGATCCAACACTAAAATAGTGTTATTTTATGGCATTAAACCAATGCCATCAAAAGACCAGAGCACAAGGGGCTTTAGGTGCTGTGTGCGTCTCCCACACTAACACTGTCACGCCTCCTGACTCTGTCATTAAATAGTTCACCTGTAACCTCCAGGACAACCACCACTTTTGTACTTATCTATTTTTTTGCAATTCTTTTTCAAAATTCAAATGAAAACATGGTAGGAACCATAACAACTCACCCTTTCTCCTTCATGGCTCACACAGAACATCCACCAGGAAATAAAAGCAAATTTAAAAGAATTTGGACTTAAGTGCAAAGCATATATTTGTGTTGCTTATGGACACTTCCAGAAATAAAACTTAGCAGAGATGCATTCCTTGTGTACAGTATTACTCGTAGCAAGACAATCTGCTTTCAAGCAAAACCCCATTACTACACAGCTCTGTGTTTGCACAGAACCTTCAACTCAATGAGCTCTGTGATCGTCCTTATCAGATTTTCACATCCTTGGGGACAAGACAGCATTGTCTCTCATTACAAAGAAGAAAACAGGAGCACCAAGAACTTCAGGGACCAATTAACAAGCAAACAACAAGCCCTTCCTTTAATACACTCAGTGGTACTCATATGGCATCACATCTTTCCAAAAGGCAAGTTTAAAAAAACTCATGGAAATAACATGGATTTTGTTGCTTTGAGTTGTGCTCAACACACATAATGATCCCTCCCTCCTGAGATAGATTTAAGAGATATACTTCAAAACAAGACATAAGCCATTTTTATTTGTTATGTTATCTTGTACTCAGAAGAACGATAATCAGACCTTCTGGAGAAAGGCAGACCTTCAAGTAGATGTCATAGTCCATAGCACAAGAGGAATAAAGCCACTTTGGAAAAAGAGGGAGCTTCTGTTAGAGGGCCTTGTTTCTACAGCCCTTTGAATCAGTTCTATAGTTTTTTTTTCTTTTAATGCCAATTAAAATAATTTTTTTTCCAAGATTCCTGGTGCTCTTGGCCACTCATCAAGACTATTATAGAGAGGGAAAGGAAACTGTTCAGTCACTGCTTGGTGGGACTTCAGAGTTGCACCATTCAGAAGTGAATTTTCACATACCCTCTAACCCAGTGCACATCCACACTGCCACTAAGAGGCTCAGCAAACACTCTGGCCAGCACATGGGAAGCTGTCAAACAGCGTTTTGGCAGCAGAGCTGGCCCACTGGGTACATCAACCCTTGGCCCGAGTGTACTTATATGACTAAACACTATCACATTAGCTCATTCTCCCCTCCGCTCTTGCACTGCCTTGCATCTCTCACCCCAAGCCCCAACAACAAGATTCTGTTTAATGTGTGTTCCTTGCATTGTTTTATCCATTTACTATATCAAATCATGAATGCTGTGCAATGGGAATAATGCAGAGCATGAGGACTGACAGTGTTCCTACTGCTATAGGAGTCAGAAGTGGTCTAATCAGTCAGCTCCTGCTCTGCCTCTTTTTCTTACTCTGTGAGGCACACCTGCCAATTTCAGCACAGAGGACCACTGGTATGTGCTGGATATGGTCAACAGGTGATACATTCACCTTCTTTAGGCCAGCAGGTACTTACAGAGTTGGAACATGTATGTTTTCCAAAAGAAAAATCACTATTTGGCCTCCATTTTTCTTCATCTGTAGGATGTGAGATGGATGGGCAACAGAACAGGACAGTGAGGACACTGCTGCTTCTGAGACTGCACACTCCAGTTCCTTACAGCAACCCAGCTGGACAATTCAGTAGTAAAATAGGAAAAGACACTGAAAGCACTAAGAAGGCTGTGCTGCGTGCAGCCTCTGATGTCAGCAACACCTTAACAACACTGAGATCAGCTGAGGTAGAACAAGCATGGATACTGAATTCTGGGTGACAGAGGTTTATGAGATATTCTCTTCAGTAAGGCCACATCTATGCTTAAGGCCTAGAGACCTCAAAGCTTGTTTTAGCATTATTTGTGTAACACTTACAAAAAAAAAAAAAGTACCACACAGAGCTGTATTAGAGCCACATCACAGCCATTCTGTCCTTGCATGGTGCTTTAAGCTGAGGACCTTTTGCAGATGGTGAAGGTCCTGTGCAGCAATCAGTGCCTTTCCATGCTCACAGCAACACCATTCAGCAACTGCTTACTTTTGAGAGCCTGGTTTTAAATTGAGAAGCTTTAACTCTCGTGAAAATTTTCTACTTTTTGCAGTTGTATGAAATGACCTAAGGCAAACCAAACATCTCAGGAATACAAGACCTGACTCATGGATTTTGAGAGCCTGAGTCCACGTATCCCCAATGTCTTTCATTCTGGGGTCATGAAAAGACATTATCAAGTGCTCCAAAGACTCTAGGAGGCTTGAAGTGTGCATGGCAATGAGCTTCATCACTCATTGCATTCACAGCACAGAGGCTACAAGCAAAGTCACACCAGAGAATTGAGTAACCACGACTAAAACATGATCATACAGTCAGTTCCCCTGAGGAGTAGGAACGCAGTGAAACCTTCATAGAAAAAAAAAATAATCAGGAATGCAACTGCCTGATTGCAGCCTCTTGCTCGGTAAAAGGGAAACAGTAACTCTTTAAGCAAAAGATGCTACTTTGAAACTGAGGTATCATTAAAAAGAATGAAAGGACTTGCAATGCCAAATAGCATTTAGACTCTGCTACAACATATTGCTAGGAATGTCACAGATACCAGAGTATCACACCTATTAAAAAGTACTGTGTAGAGGTGAAGGCTCAAAGTCTTAAAAGTCTGAAGGAATCTCTTTCAGACCTTAGGCAAATTTCCATGATCTCTGTGCTTCTCATCTTTAACAGTGGAATCATGCATGGTTTGAAAGGATCTTGAAATTAAAGCCACAAACACTGAGTGCAAAGGCAGTCATGTATCTCTTTGGTGAAAATTACAATCCAGCCTTAATGTTTAGAATATTATCAATGCATAAAATTATTTTTATGATGCATCTATCTAACAATATCACAACTTCAGATCAATAACATCATTTACACAGAAAGAAAAGAATGCCAACAGGACTTGTAGGATACAACAATGTGCCACTCTTGTGCTAGTTTTGTTTGTACCCATATAAAGTTCAGCCCCTGAGGAGTAAAGTTGTAATGACAGCAACACCTTTTATCTGCAAACCCTGTGTACCTGGAAGTAACCAAGCAGAAAAAGTTACAACCGAACTTAATCTGCAGATCATTCTTCCCTTATTCACCAACATTACATTCATAACCAAGTCAGAAAGAGCATTTCGTTTGGTCTAACTTCACTTGGAAGAAAACAGTGAAACTTTTCATGATTATCTTTTAGTTTATTTCTCCATTAATAATAATGACTGCAATCCAGCTGTAGGAATGGCTTTCAAAATATACCTTCTCTATTTCAATTTATTTCTACAGCTGCAGAATTACATTGTTTAACTTTTCTTTCTTAAGTGGATTTCCTTTGGCTTTGGCTCCCATTTAATAAAGTGACGAGTTCACTGAAAACAGCCTTGCAGTTTCAGTGGCTTAGGAAGGTAAAGCCTAACTTGATTGAAAAATAACTTCACTCCATGTTGCTTTACTGCCAGTCAGCTCACACTATTGACTGCAGCTGCATCTGGCCGCCAGACCAGTTATTTCACTTTGTTTGTTTTTCAAATGGTCAGCAATAGCAATACCAATAACATGCACACTCTTAATTTTCACATTCTGTGGTGTGTGCAGAGTAAGTGAGAACTATCTGAGTGGAGTCAGGTTGGCAGAAAAGGGCTTCTCCTGCTTTGCTGGAGATCAGCAGGTGATAAAAGCAAAGAAAGCAAGTATGGACCAAAGACAGCAATATAATTACTTAGAATTCTATGCCAGGTGAAACACGTGGGTGGCAATTAAGTAGGAAAAGCTTGTCAGAAATCCCTAAGCACATAATTTCATCAGGATTTGATGCTATGACACCACAACACACTGCACACCTCTACTAAGGTCTGTAGAGCCTTCACGCCCCACTGATCTCACACACTGCAGCGCTCTCAGCCCAACTGTGTCCCACAGAGACTCTTCCCTGACAGTACCCACAGCCAAAGATAGGCATTAGGATTTAGCTTTTATTTGTCTTCTAAAACAAACAGATTTAATCCATAATCCCTTTTGTTACAACATAAATAATAGTTACTCTGTTCTTTCAACTCTGAGAAGGTTTAATTTTATGGCTGTTTTACGGATGTGCACATTAAACCTCACACGTGAGCAATCAAAGACTCCTGACATTACCAGATGAGAAGCAAGGACCATAGGCCTTTCAAACTCCCAAGACAAACTTTATCTTCCCCCTCCTAACTTGGCAAGATAGATGAAAACGGAGAAAAATGCTGACTTTTGCAAATGCCAGTATTAGCTCATATGTCTCTGTTAGAAAAATAACTGGATTGATTTACTTCCGTGTCCACTGAACATAGGATTTCAAAGCTTAATTATAGAATTCCTTCCACTTACATCCAGACCACTTTCTCCATTAAAAATAAATAAATAAATAATCTAGTACACATATAAAATTAAATTGCAAAGGACATATTTTTTTCCACAAACATACAGGCAAGAAAAAACTTGAGAATATCCGAGTAATGAAATTGCAGTTTACAAAATAATGACAACAAATATTTATACAAGTTCACAGTATTTTCAATTTCAACAGAAACCTCTTCAGTATAAAGAACATAAACTTTTCTCACTAAGCAAAAGCCAACAGTCTTCTAAAAAAACTTTCCTGGAAGGGAAGCTGCCAGGGGGTTAAGAGATAAAACTCTTGCCTGGTGTCAGGAGGAAGAGATAGTCAAAGGAAAAACTTTCAGCCCATATAAAATGTCTCTTTTTCTCTGGATTTCTAGAAGCTTAGTAAATTGATTCTTGCAATTCTGGAGGCAAAGCTAAGAAATTATTACTATATTGATTTTACAAGCAAGTTCAAGTTAATTGACTTGTCTGATGTCACACAAGAAGTCAAGTTATATCTTACACCTTGTCCTTGAAGTCACACTTTGCATGGTGTGTAAGGATGTGCTTGGGAGGCACTGATTTGATTTCAGTTGCTAGGCAAACAACGGATCTTTAGACTGCAGCTTGTGTGGGCCCTCTTAATGTAATCCACTCAGATACTGGACTACACAGTTAAAACAGGTTTTACCATACAGGTCTGAAATGGATAAAACTGGGGCAGAATGTACTCACTATAAAAAGTAGGGAGGAAAAAAAAAAGTCTTGAAACTTACACTTGTCCCAAGAGTCACATACAATCTCATGTCTCAGGCTTGTCTTCCAGAGAAATTAATGTTTCCCTGGAAACGGGTTTCTAAATACAGTTGCTCCACTCATATCTTGTACTGTTTGTTCCTCAAGTACAGAGACAGGCTAATCATTGCCGAGTTAATATCCCTGAAACTTGCTTGCAGTAGTCAAATCCCATAATTTCTCAGGATCAACCTATTTTTAATCACAGAGAACAAAAACAGTAATCTGTGGTCCAAGCTATTTCCAAAAGTCAGTGGATGCAAGTCCTCATGCATTAGGAGAAGCACTAATTTTTCTACCTCTGGCATAAAAATAGAGATGTACTACTGCCAAACACTGCTCAAATCTGAGACAGCTGCTGCTTGAGCAGGCACTGTGAGCACTCCAGGAAAGGGACCATACCTTGATCATGCCTGGCACACTGGAGCACCAATCCCTTATGAAAGAAGGATCCAAAGCTGCCCCAGCTAATCTATGATAAAATATACACTCCTGAGGAGCTCCTGGAAACCAGTGAAGGAAATCTGTGAAGTTACCATGGTTCTTGGTTTCAGGAGATGGGTGCTTTCCTTGCCCAGGCACCAATGTAAGCATTAGTCTTAGTTTCTTCAAGGAAGCGTAAATGGTGACTACTTCGCTGTGAGAGTGCAAGAAGGAGATGCATATTTCCAGCATCCCTTCTGGTTACTCTGCATTGAACTTCTTGCCAATATCCACCTACAGCTAGGAGGCAGCGCTGGTCCTGGCATGTTTCCTAACAAGATCTCCAAGTTGCAGTGGCTTTGGCAGTGTTTGCTGGTTTGTGGCTCTGCCTAGGAAGAGCTGGCTCTGAAAAAAAAAAGTAGGTGGGTGATACCAGCCTTAGCCTTGTCTGCTTTAGGCTTTGCCAGAACAAAGGTGGTGGAAGGCATCCGGCTAATCTCTTGTGACTACCTACCTGGAAGAGGGATTTTTTTCAGTGACAAACACTTCTTTTGATAAAGAGAGGTGGCAAGAGAAAGATTATTTGATCTGAAGAAGGGAATACTTAAGATTTGACAGAACATTTATTTTTCTTTCTGTGAGGTCTCTCCTGAGTGGCACTGAGAGAGACTAATTTGTTTTTGTCTCTCCCAGCAAAAGAACTAGGGAATATCAAATGATAACATCAGGATGCAGGTTTAAAAACAAAATTAAGGGTATTGCCTCTTCACACACAAGTCCTCACAGCCAGACACTGTGGATTCAACACATTTATTGAGGGCTTAAGGAGAAGCACATTCACAGAAGGGAGATCCACCTATGCTTATTAACTATGAGGAATTTCCTTCTGGCTCTGGGAGTCCCTGATTTGCAAACGGTTGCAGACTAGATGAGGAAACTGTGAAAACTATTTGCCCTCTTCTTATACTAGGTATCCCCCTTTGGCCACTGTCAGAGGTACTTGGCTAGACAGACCTCTGGTGTGACTCCATGGCCTCCAGCACATTGGTCTATCAGGTATTTTAGTGGACATGTCTCATCTGTGGGACAAGACAGAGAGAACGTGGGCTGAAGGCACAATCATATTCCTGGGCTGAAGCAAAAGATTACTTTGGTTAAAAGGCCCTGGGTGGTAGAGAAGAAGTGAGAAACCTTTGTAATTTCATGCTTGTATAGCAATCCATCTGCTCACGGGAAAGTAAAAGGTTTGAGTTTGGTTTTTTACTATTGACCACTCTGTCCAATCTGCATTAGGACTTCCACCACTGCAGGTAAGTAGATGACTGTTACCATATTTTTCATCAATTTATAGTCTTCTTTGAGTGATCTTGGATGGTCCTACCCCTAGATGGATAGAAACATTAAAAAAAAAAAAAAAGGATGGAGAAAGACCTGGGTAAGACAAACCGTTGGGCTGTCTGCTCCAAGAGCTTCTCACTCACTTTTACTGGTAAAAAGTAACACACCTCATTAAAGTCAACTGCTTCAACAAATGACTTTATTAATTTAGATTGTATTACTGTATTTATAGGGTTTAGCCCTGTTAAACCAGCTGCCTGTTAATAAAACAGCCATGAAAATTTTTGCAGTGTGTGTCTTACAGGGCGTAGCTATCACTGAGCCCGTGGGTGGGAGAGAAGTATTGGCATCTGAAGTTGAACACACACACAGAAAATCCCCTACAGTAATCATATGAACCAAAATAAATAAATAGGTCTCCTGTCACACCCTGAAGGTTGCCACCACCCAGAGCTTGCCAAGAAAAGCAGATTCCAGATACAGGGTCCTTCCATGCCAAGACAGGACTGCCACCAATACTCCCAGAAATAGGTCTAATCTATCAGACTTCAGATCTCTATAGGAAATCAAAAGACAGAATTAAAGTCAGGAAAGTGTGATACAAAATTATTCTCAGAGAGGTCACCACAGAGATTATTTTTAGACCAGAAACAGTCTGCTTGATGTGGACTAGAATGCAAAGAGCAGTTATGTTCTCTTACTCTCATAGCAAGCACTATTTTGCTGATGATATCCTCTGGAGATTTCTCTCTCCATCCCCTTGCAGATCTGTTTAGTTCAGCCTGCCTCCTAATTGCTTCTCCAAGATCAGAAAATGCCACTTTTGCTTGCTTTGCCTTGGGCTGTCCCTGCTTTCCCCTGGGCTGACTAGGCTGTATAAACACCCCTCTTCTTCCCCCTTCTTGATCAGGGGAGCTGCTAGTACTGAAGTGTAGGTTTGCTGAACAGATAGGGATATGGAACATGCTGCTATTAAAGGTTTTCCTAACCAATGTAATTACTTGACAGACAAGGTCACCACTGTATTTACTTGCTTTAAAAAAACCCATTACAACATCAATGGAGAGTTTTCAAAGGAAACCTGCACCTTCCAGAAGTCCAGCACCTACTGTCCAATGTACTTGTCTTTGGCCCATAAGAATATCCTGGGACTTTGGAATAAGGTCTGGGCAGAGAAGTTATCAATTAAATACCAAGATAAGAATTTAATAAATTCTGCCACTGTGGTGCTATATAAGAATGGTCTTTCACTTCAAACCATCTCAGTGATAATCTCTGTTCTTTCCTGGGGGAAAAAATAACAACAACAAAAAAAAGTATTAAGGTATTTTTTCAGGAATTGCACCCAGATCAAAAGAGAAGAAACACACAGTTATCAAAAAGGACTCTGTGTTCTAAGGTAGCAATTCAGTCTCCAAGTGCTGTAACTACCCATCTCATGACCTACACATAAGGTGCACATCCAAGCACTTTTCCACAAAGCTACCTGTGCTGCACTTGCAAGGGCATGTTCCCTTCAGTGTACCAGCCCCGACTTGTAGTTTGTCAGAAGGAACATCTCATATTGCAGTTCTTAAGGTTCAAATGATCTGCATGGGTCTGGACACACTCATCAGCAATTTCTTATGGCTTTGAGACTTGATATCCACCTTAGACATGGAGGTGAGAAGATGGAATTGCGTCACACCATGGAACGTTGTCAACAATCCATGTATTTTGGAGAAGACATTTCTTTAACAGCTTATAGTTTCTCAGGTTGTAATATAGGTCAGTGAGAGGTCAATGGCCAGTATGACACCTGAATTTTCACCTTCAGTTTGGAAGCACCAACTCATGCTTTTCCTTAGATGCCCTTCTAGTTAATGCTTCAAATTGTACCCAAACTTCCACGAAATCAAGTTTATGTCTGCAGTTGTCTGTACTGAAGAGGCTCATGAGTGATACCAGGTGTCCTTGGAACCAGCTAACTCTGCAAGCCAGTATACTCATTTCTGGTTTAAAAGTGTGAACCCCCCTGCCCTGAAGATAGTTGGTGGTTTGAGTAGCATCAGGCATATCAGTCCTTGGAAACTGGTAATTTCTGTCCTCTACTCTGTTACTTCAGACAGAAAAAGAAGTTTCTTCCTCGTTATGAAGTTGCATGAGGCCTAATTCAACTATTCACATGTCCTCTGGGTGCCTGTTCGTAGATGCGTGCCCTTGTGCTCCACATCACTACTGTCAGCGTCCCAGATCACTGTCCCAGATTTGTACCCTCCTGCCAATTTTTCTCAAAGCTGCAGAGAAACTCACTGCTAACCCCATTCTGTCAAAATTATCCCTGTTTGCTTAACCACCTGTGCAACCACAGCAGCTGAGCTGAGCCAGAAGGTCCCAGGAACACAGCGAGGCAGACCCCCGGAGCAGCAATGCTATGGCCAGAGCACAACCTGCCCAGAACTGGGTTCCTCAGACCCTGCATACAACTGGTGCTGCCCTACAGGGATTTCTGGCAGCCTAGAATACACCTGGTGCTGTTCTCCCTCTCTCCAACCTGCAATGAGGAATTTTACTTTATACTTAGCATGCCACTGTCTAAAAATATGCACGGTGGATTAGATGCTACTTGTTTCTGTCTTTGTTAGTCTCTTTGAGCTCCTTTAATTGCAGCCTGGAAGCTTTTTCCACACTAGTGGCTGGCATAATTTTATCCTTTCCCTAAAGAGTTCAGCTGCCTTGCTTTTTCCATGCACTTCTCTAGGATTGAATCTCAGTTTTTCCTAGGATACAGATTTACATATTCCACAGATTATCCCACCATCCATCTCTCTTCTGCTTTGTGAATCAAGTCAGAAAAGAAAAAACAACCTCCATTCTTCTCTCTCCCCAAATGTACATGCTATCCCATTAAAAATTGACGCCATATGTAATTCAAACAGCAGAAATACTGCAGATTGACCAGCTTGTCATCTGCTCCAACATTCTACCACTAGAGAATAAAATTAAGTAAGGCTTTTTAATTAACTTTCTTTTCCTGTGGTCTTCTCTGCACTCAGGCTCTGTTCTTAGTATTATATACACAAAACCAATTTTGCCAAGACAACTCTTTTTTCCAGGTAGTTTTGCTGGATGTATAGTCTTTCTAGATATTGATACTTTGCTTTCCCTTTCTATTCTTTATTTGCTAAACTGACAACTTCAACTTTATTACACATACCAAATACTAGAAAACATAACGTTCAAAAAAAGATGAGAAAAGGCTGGTTTCAGAAAGACCTGGGATAATCTAAAGACCAGCTCATGGAAGCACTGCAAGGATGTATCTCACTAGGTCCAGACAGATTTGCCAGTGCTCTCCCAAATTTCTCCCTTCTGCAACCTGTGTTTCTTCCTCAAAGTTGAATGCAATTCTTTCCATCTTGCTTTTTAGCAGTTTGTGTGGTTCTTCATAGACATACTACATCTCTGGCTCTTTTGCCAGGTTTGGTAATTTGACCTCCAGTAGGTACGTCCCTTTACACCACTGTGACAAAAAAATAATCTTTTATTCAAACAAAAGTAGATGCAAATCACAATCTTTTTTTTTTTTTTTTTTTTTTTTCATATGCATGAAAACCAGAGAGAAAAGCAGGCACAGCAGAGCAGCACTGTAAATAATGCAAGGACATGAAAGGTTCCTCTACAGAAGCATCATTATGGTTTTAAACTGCTTTCAGTTTAAATGTTTTTAACACTTAGGAAACAGCTAGGTCTGCCACTTCCTTTTAAAAGCTTCACTCTTCTTAGAAAGTACATTATTGCTCAGCTGACTAAATGCTATTTATTAAGACTTCCAAAAGGACCCCAGTCTCTTGTATAGTTTGGGTATGGCTTCTTAATAAAATACATCACCAGCTCAGAGCTTGCAGAAGTGTGATCCATCAAAAAGAGCCAAGCAATTCCAAAGTGAGGGAAAATAACACTTGCCAAGCCAAAAGTATTCTGGGTGAAAGGAAAGACGAAAGAAAAGGAAGGATCTATGCACATTATTAAGTATCTATCAGCCACTAGATGTTATCTTCATATCTGATATGTCACATATTTTATCTTCAGCTCAGATATTTTTATAGCTCCAAAGGACTATTCAATCCAACTGCAATTTACTGCAGCATTGGTTCTGTAAATTTGGTGAAAGTTATAATGTGTTACTGATTGGGCTTTTTAAAATACAAAGTGTACTGAGTTTTACCGAATCATAAGGAATTAAAAGATCTCTTGAATTTTTAACTTATTGTCTCTACCTATCAAAACTTTATTACAAAACCCCAAATATACTCCCTGGAGTTGCAAAATATCTTTATACTGTGAATAGGATACAAGCCCTGCAGCCATATTTTCAGACAGACATCTTAGACTCCTCTCCTGGCACAAAAACAGGGAGACTGCTGATGTTCATGGGAAAGTACAGATGTCCTGGTGCACCTCTGGTGCTCAAAGCATTATTTGGAGATTTCAGGTCACCTAGATCTTGCAATATACCTGTTGTTGAACTGTTGAAATGAGTCACCGGATATTTCTTTAGTAAACTACTAATGTTTTCTGGACATGATTTTTTTTAATAGGATTGCATCCATCATCTTTTATTTCTTTGCCAACTTAGTTTTTATGCTGCATTCTGAAATGGCCGAAATATTTTCTTAATGCAGAAAAATACACCTCTGCCCTCCCACAGAGAGTCATTTTTAAAGACATTTATTGATGATCCAAGACACATGACAAGAAAAGCAATTAGAGACAGTGATTTTTTTTCCCCCATATACATTAAATTTAGCTATTTACCACAGTAATTTGGGTCCCAAATGTAAGTTTTGTAACTTTTTCAGAATATAATTCAAAAAAATACTCTTAATGCTGAGTTCAGGCTGGTTTCCCCAGCCAAGAGTTTGCCTTCTAAAAGCTTTGCAAAGCAAAGTCAATTTTGAGTTAATTTTCATTATATTCAGAGATAAACATAGCAACTTAATAGCATAAGCAGCAAAGAACTACACTAGTTCAACAGTACAGTAAATCCATCCTAAAGCTTGTAAGACCAGATTTAAAAAAACCCCTCCACATTATACAAAATTATGAACTAATATAAACTTAACCTATCAGCTTTATTATTTAAAACAAGTTGCAGGTTAATTTTACACCATCAAGTTTTAGATCACATCAGTTATTATCTGGTCTCCTGAAGCTGGCACGTAAGCATAGAGCTGCCAGTCTTCACTACATGACTTCAGCAGAGAAGCAACTGTAAGCCTGAGATCTCTATCACCTCTGTGTTGCTTTATCATCCAGTAACAACATATACTTAATATTAACAGCTATGGGCTAGGTAGTGTTAAAATAACCTCTGGTTTTAATGGGATGAGGCATTAGAAAACATTTTATTAGTCAGGCTGTCACCCATTAGCCTGTGCACATTGTTCTGGCATCAAACAGGAGGCGGCAGAAATTTAATGTCAAGCCTCCTCTTAGTTCATCTGCTATGTTAATACGGCCAGTTATGATCCAGCCCAGGACAGCCTCAGACTTTCTTTTACACCTGCTGAGGGTATCTGAATGCAGAGCTAGAAGAACAGATTCTGTCCAGCCCACTTTGCCCTCAATTCCTTGCCCATGAAGGTCTGAAAGCAAACTAAAGCCCTTAAACCTGTGAATATACTGGCTGAGGAGAGTCTGGATCAGAGCTTATTCAGAACAGAAGGGATACCTTCATAGAAGGTAGTGAGAGTCTTTAAAATAGAAGAGGTTTTATCTACTACTTTTAATATGAATATGATACCTGAATAGTTTTATAACTCAATCACATGTCATTCATTATTATGTGGTCTTGGAAACAGGGGATTTAACTAAAACATTAGACAATCTCTCTAAGTTAGAGATGTTAATGTAGACGGATTTCAGTCTTCATCCTGGGAAGCAATCAAAAGCAGAAATCAAAAGCAGAAATACAGAAAGGGAGTAATAACTGCTTACAACAAACAGGTTTCATCGCCCCATAATATGTCATGTCACGACTGCAAGTCTGCAGTATCAATCAGGTATCTCACTGGGAAGAAAAAACCCAACAGAACATCATCTCGCTTTCTTTATTGCCCTTTGGTGCTACATGAATGAACTCGACTCAGTGACACATCTGTTTTTCCCTACCTTTATCACAGATTGACAGTTTACATACCTGATGAGGGCATGCAGACAGTCCTTGCATAAAGATTTGCTTAACATTCTCCAGCAGTTCACAAACTCAAATGGCCTGCACAGAGTGGGAGTTAGGGAAGAGCGGTCTAAATCCTTTTGTGATTCTATGGGAAACCAGATGCAGAATTTGATGCCAGCTAAAATTAACTTGGTGGACAAAAGGGTTTATTTTAACTTGGTCACTTGATCCAATTCACTGCACAGTCACAAAAACACTTGTGCCTGTACGAGCCAAGGGGGAAAAGGGTGTGCTATAGCTCTGCCTGTCTTGGCAGCAGCACTGGCTTATTTCTATTTAAACTGTATGTAAAAGTATGTCTTAATAGCCCTTGAGCTGTTTTATTTAGTCTTCTGAGTCACACATGCATCACACAGATTTTTGTTGCTGTCCAGACTGGAGACACTTCATAAACAAAACATGAGTACTCACACAGGATGGAAAATTATGATATGTTTAATCAAATATTAAGTGATCTGATGGCTGTATATAATGGTTGTGTTTTCAGAAATACTTGTAGTACGGTAGTTAGAGCAGAGGATTGCTGAGTTATACCACCAACATGAGAGAAGCAAACAAATTAATTCATGTCCATGCCCCCCTGTCACCAACTCTCACAAGCACCTGTTAAGGTCTCAGGACGAGAACTAATTTTTTGATTGTGTGTGAAAACATAATTAAGAAAAATTTAAAATTCTTGAGATTCTTAAAAGCATTTAAAGATGTAACAGAGCTGAGATACAAATCAAATAAATATAATGTATGTTAACAGGGTGGCTGTCCATTCTCTCCTGTATATTTGCAGAGCTGCTCTGAGACAGTCTTTGTCTTAAAAGTTCATTCATTTTCTCACTCTGTTCTGTCCGTAATCCTTATCTCCTCCTATCCTGTTATAAGCCACAGAATAAAGTATACGTACTGTTGATTTAGAACAGTTAAATTATGCATTTTGTTATCTACTCATCCCAGTCCTACTCCCGATGATGTAAATGGAGGAACTTGTTTTGCACAAGTGACTGAAGACATCAGGATCAAGAACCACCTTCCTCTTTGCCTTCTTTGCATTTATCATTCCAACCCCCCTGTTTTGCCAGTGTTCATTTCCCCATTCAGTCTTTCATCTTGTCTGTGATCTTGGTACACAGTTACCTGTTTCTCTTCCCTTCTCTGTTTCTTCTTTCTGTCTCACAGCAGATGAAGTGGCACAGACCCACAGAGGTAATTTCCTTCCTTACCAGACAACAAGTTGGAAAACCAGAACAATGAATAACCCATTTCTGATGCTGCTCTGAGATAGCTGTGGTTAGAGGAGTGTTACACATACCTAGTCACTCTAGCTATAACATTTCAGGTCAGGAAAAAATGAACAAAATGCCCCTCGGGCATCTATGCATTACACTGCCCAGAGGCAGCAGCTGATGCACCATCTCAGGAGGCTTGATAGCAGGATTCAGTCCCTGCTCATGCATTAAATATCACAACCACAAGGGGCTGCTACCTTTTAAATCCAGCTACCCATAAAAGGATCCCTTTTATTGGTTATTTCACATCTGAAGGAATGAATAATTAAAAAGCAGTAGGTATTCTCTACAAGAACTAAATATTTAGTTAGGAGCAGAACAACATCTAACAGATCAAGATTTTCATATACAGAAAAAAAGCTTAGAAGAGTCAAAGATCAATCACTCATATGTATGCAGAGCAGGCTGATGTGTGAAGCTCCCACCCACTGCTCCTGAGTCACTCTGGCTCTCAGGTGGGTAATGTGCTCATCACACAGGCATGTCCCAGCCTTGCAAAGGACTCGCACAACTGTTTTCTCCAGGCTGGTGGCACATTACAGGCAGATGAAAATTCCTTCTTTTTTCAGCTTAATTTTACATGCTGCTCCAGGATGAGATGCGCCACATGGTTAAACAAGAGCTGTGCTCAGGATGTGGGATTTGACTTCCAATAGATGCCATATCAGTGGAAATAAACAATAAACTTCTCTTGTTCCAACGACTTAATGCTGCACAAACAGAAGCTGGCTAAATATAGCCCATGCCCGTAAAATCACTTTCCATAGGTGAAGCCTACAAAAAAATCCCTGCTCTCAATGAAGCTGCAAAGCTTGATGCTAGCTGCCACCCTGGCAGCCTCTCCAAGGGGGGCTTGGTGCTGCCAGCTCTGCTGGTGCTCACAGAGATCAGCCAGGCACACACAGCATGATCCACATGTACCCAGGCAGGATGAGAGGTGGAACAATTGCTTTCTCGACTCCAGAAATCTCTGTGTAACACCCCAGCAGTGGAGGCTGGCTCTGCTGCCCACAGACACGTGCAAAGTCTGTAGCAGAGCTGGCAGCTGCAACTTTTCTACTTAACAGCCTGACAGCTTTGAAGTGCCAGTGGCACAGTCATAAGTCCTCTTATCCTTATTAGTGGGAGGAAAAGTACTATGGATATACCTCAGGCTAAGAGGTGGATCTATCATTCGAGGCAAGAACGTGGAAACAAGAAAAATGAGACAACAACTTTTAGAGACAAAGTCTCTTTGAATACTCAGCTTACTGAATTGAACTAAAACACCTGAAGACAGATCATGCAAGAGTCCTCTGCCTGTCTCCACTTACAAGTGAGTCCTTGCTATGGTAGAATGAAGCATTTCAGCATCAGTCACAATCAATATTCTCTGATGAGCTATCACGTTGCAGCTGGCATTTGCCAGCTGTGGGAACTGCAGCCCAAAGGGCAGCATGCAGAGCAGGCACTGGGCTCAGGTGCAGCTCTTGGCCTCTTGAAAGAAACTCCTGAGCCCTTGCAACACTGCATTTCTTCTAAACAGGGCAGGCAGTTTTCTAACATCACTGAGAATAGGTGGCATAAAAGTCATTTGTATTTGCTCCTTCAGTTATTTTTAAAAGCTGGGCTATTTTAGACAAAAGCCATTGTTTTAACGACTGGTAATTACTCATTAACATTTTTCCTGCCTTATCATATCACTATTTTTTCAGGTCTCCTTTAAAGCTGCAAACAGGCAGAGTTCAAGAAGAACAGTGTTAAAACACAGATCACACAAATGCACATTGAGTCACACCTCATGCATTAAAAGGCATGCCGGATGGAAGCAACATCTGAAAGCCTGTATCCAACAATATCTTTTGCTAGGATGTGCTCAAGTCCTCTTACCATCTTTGTGGTCCCCCACTGGACCCTCTCCACCTCCTTCTTTGCTTGGGGTGGGGGGCAAAACTGGAAACAGCACTCCAACTGTAGCCTCCCCAGTAACTAAGTAGAAGGGCATTGTAACTTCCCACAATCTGCTGGCAGTGACCTCAATGCGAATAAGGCAAACTCTCTACTAGGCTACGTTCAGGATGCACTGTTGGGTTGTTTGCAACTTTTCTATCTACTGGCATCCACAGTAATACCCTCATCCATATCAGCTGGGCTACGAGTCATACAGCCACTTCCCAGCCTCTACAAATATAAGAGGTTGTTCTGGTCACAGTGCAGACCATTTCACTTTTTCTTACTGAACTCAACGAGCTTCATGGTGGCCTAGTTCCCCAGGTTTATCCCCTTGGATTTAGGTTCTCCCATTTGCCTTGTCAGTTGCTCCCCTTAATTAGTGCCATCAGCACATTTGGGGGAGGCACACTCTGTGTCTTCACCAGCCTTCTGATGAAAATGTTGAGCAACATGAACCACAGCATTAATCCCCAAGTACTCCACTCACTACTTGGTGCCAGCTGGATGTCAGCCCTTTGATCACTTGGAGTCCAGCCAAAGGTGACCCCATCAGTTTTCAGCCCACCTAACAATCTGTTCCATCAGACTGTGTCTGCACCATCAGAAAGGCCATTTCCCACAGGCAGAATTTGGCAGCTTTGAGTCTTTCCTACACTGGCAAGGATGAAGACATGCAAAGGGAAAGAGAAGCCATGATACCTCCAAATTAAATTTTTTAAGTCCAAATCCTCAGGTTGCAGTGGTGAACACTGAACTGTACCATGAATTTATCAGCACCAGAACAGCAGTCTGTGTGGCCTTTAGCTTACTGAAAAAGGATACTGTTGTTCCACAGATGAAATCAAGATTAAGCATCAACATAAATTCAGGTACATTTTAGGCACAACTTGCAAGAATTAAGTGGAATAATTCCCAGTAAAGTGGGATAATTCCCAATAATAATTAATATAATAATATAATATAAATAATTCCCAATTAAGTGGAATAATTCCCCAAAATAATTCCCAATAGCTGCCATTTAAGCTTTACTTCCAAAAACAAAGAATATCTTCACTGTGGCCGCATTAATAGTTAACAAGATCATGCTTTCATCACAGCATTTGTAGGAAGAGATTTTATAGCTTTCAGAGAAGCCACTAAAAAGAACAACTGTCCTGTGATCCAAAACTGAAGTAAAAAAATGGTAGCTAAAACACATTGACTGACTCCAGTGAGAACTGGGTGTTCAGATGAAGAGACTATAATTTTGGGTGTAGGTACATAAATGAGCAATTAGGGGTAATTGCTTTCAGCTGTATTTTGCTGCTTTAAAAAAATTAATAACTGGTAATTAATGCTAATTTAAGGACAGATGTCCTTAAAAATCCCATGTTGGTGCTGAAAGGAGACACGCCTGACAGAAAACAGCTACCTCAAACGCAGTTCCAGTGGTGTCAGCTAGAATACTTCTGCTGTCTTCCCAAACCAAAATTACAACAGCTTTAATCTCTCTCTCATCTTCTCAGGCGCTTCCTGCCCATTAATCTTTCCTTTTGCTCATGGTCAGGTCTTCAACAAAGGTACAAGAGAGGAAGAAACTCATTGTGCTTCCTACTACTCTCCACACACTGACAGATATCATCCAGACACTACTCCTTGGTATCTACCCATAGCCTCATGTAATGGCACAGGACCTGACATGCTGATGTTAGCTGCACAACTGGACTCGGAGCAGAAGCCTGTGAACTACACCACGCTGCAACACATGCTCTTCTGTGGCTACATGAACAGAGATAAACATATCCAGACCCAAGATGAAAATGGAAAATTTTCTGGCCATTTAACATAATCTACCCTGACAACTTTTACTGCCTTGAAATAAAAAACACCCAGCTGCAGGCAGCCCTGACTGTGCTCCTCTGTGCATCTCCACGTGAGGGAAGCCCATGCACAGGCTGCACAACAGGCAGGGCAGTCATTTGGTTGGTTGCGTCTTGGTGAACCTCCAGCTGAGTTACAAGCTGGCAAACTGGTGAAGCACTAGGGTGATGCTGGTGAAGAAGCTACTTGGCCATTACAAAAGCACGACTCTGTGGCTCTCCTCGGGTCAGCGAGGAGGTACCTGGAATAAAGCACCATGTCAGCACTTTAGCCAAAGGCAAGTCCATCTCACAAGTAGCCTTCTTGCAAGTTACAACTCAGAATACAATGTTCTTTGAAGCGATATTGTTGTAGTTTACCTACTCCATTTCTCCACCTGGTGAAAGCACATGCCTGTTTCAGCCTTCAATGCATCAGACTGATAGTCTAAAGAAATGTTCTCCCAGCATCTGGTTATCCAAGCTGTAAAACCCTCATGCACAGTGGTTTAGTATGCATTTTTCTGGACAGGAAAAGGCGGGATCAGACCTAAATGTCCATCAGACCCAGAATCTCATCTTCAGCAATGGCCAACAGCACATATTTGTCAATACACAGGACAAAGGACAATAGGAACTAGTTCCCAGTTGAGCTTCATATTCTCAAACACTAGACAAGTCAAAAAGCCCAAACCCCAAGACAGCAATGCCATCCTACATAGGCCCTTTTCTCATAACTATATTCCCTCCAGTTGACTACTATTGTATTCCTTCCCCCAGTCTAACCACTATTTATATTTGGTCAAATGGGCAGCCTTCAGCAAGAGAAAAACATGTCCCCAGACCCACGGGACCACTTCTCAAGTTCTCCAGTCCAGCCTTCCTGAGTGGACATTGAGGTTCTCTGCTGGGGCTGGAGCTGGGACTTGGGTTAATTTCACAGTTTCCTGCACCTTTCCAGCACACCTCTGACTTCACCAGTTCACCTCCGGGGTCACCTTCACTAGTGGAGATAAGCAGATTTAGATTGTTATAATAAAACTGCTTGCATATGGTTCATGTGGCTTCCTAAAAAAAAAAAAAAAAAAAAAAATCTAACAATTATTATTATGGAGCCCTGACCAGGAATTCACATTTTTCCAGACAGTAAGAAGCTCAGAGATCTCATTTGATCTCTGTTTCCTCCAACTCCTATTTTTACAGTCTCTAGTTGAGGAATCTTTCATTTGTGCTTTACAGTCACACTGAGGGACTCAAACAGATTCAAAACAGAATTCAGTCATTTTTATCACCAAAACTTCACACCAAACAGAGGTTTCACTGTAAACAGGATTTGCAATCCATTATTCATTTTGTTGCTTTTTTGAGCAGAGGAAGCCCCCGCTGTGATTTTCAGTATAGCCCTGGGTAAAACATTTAAACTTTTCACACTCCTTCTATACTTATTTTGCAATGAACACCCCCTTACCTGTTACAGACCATTAACAAAGCTCCCTTTTTTCTGCTTCCTCACCCTCCCCCATGACAGCTGGAGAAATGCTGAAAAAGTGTAACCGTCCTCAGACTCCACTGCCCCAGGTCCCCATGTCCCAGGAGAAGGCAGAGAAGAAGGTGTCCTCTGCTGCAGCTGAGCAGGGGTGCAGGGAAACCAGAATTTTCCTTTAGGGATCAGCTGCAGAGAATTACCTGGTTGCTTAGAAACATGAGATTAACTACAGCTCAGTTTTCCCCTTCCTTCACACATGCACTTAAGGAAAGGCCATAAATCGTCTGCTTGGGAGACTCAGGACAGTCCATCTGTGGAGTGAGATATGGGGTCAACATGCTGGGTCAGGCAGTGGGCAGGAGGGAAGACAAGTTCTGCTCCCCCTCCCAGGCTGTGTCAGCTACCTTTGATTTGCAAGAAGAAGTTTCTCCTCACCGAATTTCAGCCACCAGAATGAGAGTCACTCGTGCAGCTCTGCAGCCGAGTTGCCTGTGCCAGGATTTCAGCTCTGATGACAATCAATTGAGGGAATCAGCTTGGGCAATGAAAATAAGCATCCAACAAGAAACAGCAGATGACATTTAGAGCAGATAATATTTTAAGGAAAAATTACATTAGTTTCTGCATCATCTTAGTAATGTTTTCTACCTGAGCTGCAAAATCATTGGTTTTTGTCAGTAATAAAGGTGTTTGCATCTTTGCCTGTTTGCATCTTCCATACCTCAAGGAGTTGGACAGAAAGACTGATGAGAAACACAGAGGCCCAACTCCTGCTTTGCTTACGCACCGTCACATAACATGGAAGTAGGAAAAAAAATATCTAGATAAAACAAATGTGGACTTAATCTCGCATAGTTTATGGTCAAACCAGTTTAACATGAAAAAGCACAATCACTAATACAAACATGAGAGCATGCCTCACAATGTGTGCTCAGGAGCTTTCATGAAGTCTCTGCAAGAAGAAAGCTCTCTAAGCCTGATGTAACAGGTCAAAATACAGATGAACAGACATCTGCCCAAAGTAACAGAATTTGGAAAAATGATACTGGGAAGTGGCCCTAATTTAGGTAATTTCACATCCATTCACATTCACAGACATCAGCTCTCAAACACAGAGTGGAAGAGATATGCTGTGTAGTATGCACCTAATAACCTTGTGGACAAGAGCCAATGGTGTGGTTATCATTATGCTGCATAGTTATTACAAGCTGAGGGTTAATTATTAGCAGAACTTAAAATCAAAGAGAGTTTGATCCGGACTGCATAGCTACACATACACACACAAAGCTACTACCCTGAAGCACTTCCAGTCTCTCTCCACATAAGCTCAATATAGTTTAGACATGTATAAGGTGACATACAATGCTAAGGTAGGAGCAACAGGGAAACTGTAGCCAGGCAGCTCTTGAAAAGACTGAGCACCTATGTGAGTGGGTGCTGTGGGGGCTTTCCACTAGGATTTTCTGCAATACCACTTCAATGGTTGTTAAAAACAGTTAAGATCACCAGAACAAAGTTGTGTTTTGAGTATCATTTCAGTTTTGCACATGGAAATTTTCTCTTTGACCTGGTAAAGATTTTTTTCAAGAAGGAAGGACTACAGTTGCCTTCTGCTCCACGCTTACATGCTTTGTTGTGAAATGCAATGAGCTCTGCAAGAACAGGTTTGCAACCATCAGAGCTCTGATTTCAGTAGAAGTTACTTAATGAAATTTTATTATTTCAAGCTGGTGAGATGGATAAGAGCGCAAGGGAACAGAGCAACATCATGGAAAAAAAAGACCTGACAATTATTTTTTGTTTAGGTTAACAGTAACTGAGATTTGGTAGAGGTGTTAGGTTTTTTCCACAGAAAAATTCTCTTCGGACCTAAATGAAACATGATGGATCTCTGCCAAGTAAGTCAGAGCACCCTACCTTGCTCCAGAGATGAACATCCCAACCAGATCCAGGGTTCTTTTATTCACTTAGTCATCCTGTCAATTCAGCATTAACCTGATTGACTCAATTCTAACAAACACAGTTCTATCTGTGCAAAAGCACCTGATATTCAATCTGCATTAGAAAACAAAGAATGTAGGTAAGCAGATAAGACTAAATTCAGAATACACAGTGGCAGAGGGGTTTGACTCTCACTGGTACATTACAGTCTTCAGTCAGGACTGTGCAGATGTGGAAACGGGAGGTTTCTAAGGAGGCATGGTGAGCAGGGACTACCATGCAGTTTACATGGCCTACACACTCTTCTATAACATCATGGAAGAAAAAGGAAAGGAGTTTACACCAGCAAAATGAAATAAAAATTACTAGCTAAGCTGCCTAAACAAGGTGCCATTTATGCAGGATGAGGGGCCTCTGCTGAGAACACTCTGCTCTTTTATTTGCTCTCATACCGTGTGTGGCACATAAACACGGGCCTATGTGACCAAAGGCCCCCTGCAAGTGAGCAGGGCAAGTCTCCTTTGGCAGAGAAGGACTTGTGTTTGCTGACTCTGTCAAAAGGAAATTCAGGGTGACCTCTGCCTCCCTCCTGCCGCTCCTGCCATCCCAGCAGCAGCAGGGCTTATGCTGTAGTTTGCAGCATTACATTGATGGCCCACAATCTTTTTCTGTGTCTGTGGACTTACAGAAGAGGCTGAAATTGAGCCTAATTTAGCATTTCACATTCTCAGGTACTCTAAGCAATCATCAAAAGCAGGGAAAAACTGCAGCTCTAGAGGAAGCCTACACTACTAGCTGAGGAGGTCCACCTTCCAGACACCTAGAGCTTGAGAGAAACGTCACCCATTAAGCAAAAATTGCAAAGAAAGTCCCAGGGGGTTTTATGAGACAGGACAGCTAGGTTCAGGAATTGCATCCAGCCACTGCCAAGTGCCATGACTGGAGGTGTCTGTCATTAAGAGTCGCAGCTATGAGAAATGCACAGCTTTAATGAGGACTAAGTCAACACAAGGGACCTTCCAGGTGAGTAATACCAGCAGTTACTGTGACTGAAGATAGTAAACTGTATTTTCATAAAGGAAATATTTGCCAAAATAGTTTTGAAGCAGGAAGTCCAAACAAACTTCTGACTGTTTACACCGAAGTTCTCCCAAATGTGGGTCTTTCATTAGTAAATAGAATCTCGCTTTAGTAAATTAAAGCACATTTCCACTTGGTTCTGCTAGCCATGAAAAGAACAGAAAAGGTGAATTCGAAGCTAATGCCTCTGCTGGTAACACCTGATCCTGGAACAACATCGACATGGGAAATAGGCATTGCCCAGCCTTCACTTGTGCTCCCTCCCTGGAGTATTCCTCAAATACTTTCCATGCATAAATAAAGGTGGGATGAACTTCAAATGGGCCTCGCCCTACACAAATAAGCTAGGGAAAATGTATGTATGATTTGCAATATTTACATTTAAAGCAAGGAAACTTCTTGTTTGATACATTATACATGCTGGAATCACTCCTAAGACTGCAGACTGGATAGATGCATTTTCTGCTTTGCTTTTTATCACAAACAGTTCTGGGTGACTTTGTTGAGGGACCAGGCAGACCCCAGGAAACTCAGGTTACGGCAGCATATCGAAACAATGATCTCCTGCCTCCCATTTTAGTTTAATCCACCCATCTGCTACATATCAAAGCCAAAATTTCACATTTTGTGACTTCAGTCAGGATAGGCCCTGGCAGTGCCTTTTTGTTACTTGTCATTCTCAGTTGCTGCTGCTGGAATCTTATTAATTTGTAGTCATGATATCAAAGCAATGATATATTTTCAAAAGATTACCGTGTATGAGTGAAAGAACATATTTTTATTCTCAATGGTCACCAATTAGAGAACAAAAGCAACATAAGCGAGGCAATAAATAATCAGGATTTATACAAAATAACCTTGAATGTGTTTGATTCATAGTTTGCAGTCTGAAAACATGACCACTTGCCCTAAGTTAACTTCATTGATTTCTGTTACTCAGATAAGCCTGCCACAAAAACCAGCCCGAGGTGAGGTAGTAGCTTTTATTAGGCCAACAAAGAGGAGCTGGAAAAACAACAAAGCAATTTATCAGCCAGCCTAATAAAAGACATTACCTCTCCCTACAAACCCTGCCTTGCTTGTATCATGGCAGTAACTTCACTACCCAAATATTTCTTATCCCAACAACTAGATCTTACATATTCTGGAAGTCAGAGCCTTCCAGCTGCAGATTATAATTGACATTTGTAACTAAACAGAATTTTCAATGCAGAAGGGCAAAGAAAGCACAGGAACACTGGTACTGGAAACAAAGCTTGTATAATTTTGCCAGCACGGATATTGGATCTGCGAGTTCCTCCACCCCCATATACTGCAATCCTGGCATCCATGGAGAAACCCCAGGAACAAAATGATGGGCCTTGGGACCAAATTACCTCCCAGCTGACACTGCCTGGAATTACCGTCGCTAGTGTGGGTGGGTCTGTATCCCACAGAACTGATCTGAGAGACGAGCTGGCTCCCTCACGGGCATGTGGGATTCCTTGGGGAGTCCTGAGAGGCAGCAGCAAGCAAGCTCCTGCAGTGGCTGAAAGCCATCTTTCCTTCCACATTCACTGTCATGGAACTGAATTAGGAGAGTATTTTCTGTGAGGCTGGAGGATTAATTGTATCCCACAGATCAGCAGATGACCAGGTAATGCATAGCCATGGGGCAGCGTAGGAATAACCAGGAGAGTTTAGGGAAGCAGAATTTTTGCTGGAGTATCCTGAAGTCTGGAGAGGACTAATAAACCGCTCCCAGGAACCAAGCACATTAAGGTATATAACCCTGCCTTGTTGGCTGCATGGTAAATATACTCACACACAAACATGTGGCTCTTTTTCAGCATCCTTGTTATTAAGAACTCAGGAATCCCCAGTGAGCTTCTTGTTGAGATAGAAATACACAGAAATACTCATTAATTTCTTTCCTAGACTGTTTTTGTTTATAGTAGCCATACAACTCCTCCTTACTGCCTCAAGGCAATGACAAAAGCAAAAGCCAGAATTACACACAAATTAGACTTGGCCCCACTGTTCCAGCAGGACAGGGCTCTGTGTTCAGCCTTTCCAGATAAACCACTCCTCTGCCTGCCTCTCCTGGCACAACCTCCAGTGTCAGCAGCTGTTATGGAGCCCAGCTCCACAAGATTGATCCTGGCACAAAGCACACGCTTGGCCCGACAGTCCGAACTCAAGAGGTCAGGGTCACCTCCTCTGCCACCCTCATTGCTTGCTCTTCATCCACCTCCACTGACAGGGCTTTGGTTGACTTTGAAAAGACAGCAGTGGATCCAAACCACCAAGAGCTGGGAGCTTGTCTTACGGAAAACACTAGCAGAGGTAATTCACCCCTGGAAAAAAAGCATCCTTAATTCAGTTTAAACTTAAACAACTGAAGTAGAGCCACTGTTGTTCTGCAGAAGAACCATCACACCAACATCCAGAGTCGTTTACTTAATCGACTTTCAGGAAAGTTAATTTGGATTAACTTTTGAGTGTACTCATGGAGATGCATTATATATTATTCCTTAGCTACACCTTATCAGAGTGGCAGAGGCCAGGTTTGTTGCTCCGTAGTACTGTAAATAAATGCTAAATATTTGTTTTAATGGTATCAGGCAGGCAGCAGCTGTTGTTGCTGAATGCCCCCAGCAGATTGCTATTGCTCTCATCAGGGAAGGTACTGAATAGCGCTAAGATATTATCATCTGGAAACAAGCATTTTCTTTCATAAACACCAAAAACAAACAAACAAACAAAACCAAAACAAAACAAAAAAGAAAGCCCACACTAAACAAAAACAAAAAGCACCAAACACTTGTATGTTTCAAAAAGATGCCGAAAAGGCCTTCCTGTTCCTCTGCTTTAGGCACCAGGCTGTTGAATTTCTATGTGAGGGGAAAGTAAGACATTACACAGTCTGTAAGAGTGTGTTAAGAGAAATGGAAAGCAGGATACAGCACTGAATGCATAATTCATGGCCTGTGAGAGCCTCAAGGCAAGACCTTTCGGACTTGCTAATTGCTTTGCTGAGATGTAGGCCAGAAGCCATAATAATGCCTTCTACACCTAGGCAAATACACGCATAAAGCTGTTGTAACATCCACCTAGGGGCTTCCACATCACCTCTCTTGCACAGATGTGCTGCTGGCCCATCTCATAACATGCCAACCAAGGACAAGTATATGGGATATCAACCCGATCCATAGATCTGGATCTAATTCTGTACATTCAGACTTTTGGACCACAGGCAGATATATTTAAATAAACTGCCTGTAGTCTGTCCCTTGGAGGACCCTCACTGTGTGCTCATGGCCTTAGCATGCAACTCTGTGCATGTGAGACCAGCAGAGGTGAGCAGCTCCTCCACTGCAGTAGCCAGATTTAGCCCCACTGAGCTCAATGGCAAAAAATTCAGTGGGTACGAGATCAGATCCCAGTTTCAGGCAAATATATTAATATGACAAGGAGGGAGGATGAGGGCAAGTGAAAAAACTTAATAGTTAGAGATTTACGCATGTGCATAACTTGGTGGATCTAAGTACTGAGCAAAGCATCAAAATAACCACCTCCTCCTCCACATCCACAGCAAACAACCTTGGATTTTCTCATCCCAATGGGCAAAATCATAGGCTTTTATCTACCTACATGTTCAGGTCTCACCTATTCACATTCCTCCATATCAGCAAACACCATTCCAGCCAATTCTCTAATAACATCCTGCTGAGTGCCACCAGACACTGCTGCTTCTACTTTATTAGACCCCACCAGAAATTAGCCTCAAGGAGCTAACTTCTTCAGTACTTAATCCAGTTAGTCATTCACTGTGTCTGAAGAGAGATGGACTTGCCTCTAAAGCACAAGGATCGGTTGTCTTCCTGCTCCACCAGCTACTCCTGCTTCAGACTCTCCAAAGCAGATCTTCCTCTTGCTGTCCTGTTGTAACCATTACAGAAGTCTAACCCCACGACTGGCACTCTACATCCCTATCACAACACATCAGAAAGAATCTCTTTTTAAGCCCTTTGTTTCCCTTTGATATTCCTGATATATATAAAAATTATCTTTAAAATTAATTCATAAAATCCAGATCAATCTCTTCCATAAAGCAACTTATGTTCTTGAGGCCGCAGAAGTAAAACTACTGAAGTGCAAGAAAGCAGAATCTGTCCCTTAGCTGTACCGTGCTGTCATACTACATTTATTAATTTACTGAACTAGATTAAATATTTACTGCTAATATACTTAGTTATTTACTTAAAGATGTTCCATCTATTTCTCGGGGTCAAGAATATGAAAAAGCAGGACTCAAGAGATTAAGCAAAAATAAGATGGCTAAAGATCCCTGGGTTTTATTGGTTTCATCTGGAAACCATCAGTACTGGCTCATGAACTTCAGTATAAATGAAGCTACCAAATAGATCACAGTGGAATAAAATTTCAAAGTAAAGCATCCCTTTTACAATACTTCAAATCACATGACAGCGAAGAAACAGAATGCTTTGCAACACCTGTATAGGAATCTTAATGCCAATACCTAGCTCTGAAAGTAAATAACCTCTAAGCTGCTTTATAACTGAGGAGAAACATGACTCAAACCAAGCTGCAACCCATTCAATGAGCAACTCTCACCTATATAATTTTAAAGTCAACCTATAGCTATGTTAACTCTAGCAATGTTGCTGTTCTTTACACACTTTCTGATTGAGGACTCGACATCTACAAAGGGCATACAAAGAATTCAGTTTCCCAAACACTATGGGTTTACAGCCCTAATAAGCAAATTAGAGCCAAAGCATAAGAAAGGGAAAGTGAGAACAGGGGAAAAATGTCATTTAATATTGTGAGTTCTACCTTTAATGAATTTTGATAGCTCCCCACATTGAAAGTAAAGTAAATAAGCATTAGCAGTAAGTACTGTTTGGTGTAGTTTGTTTTTTGGGTTGGTTTTGGTTTGGGGTTTTTTTTTTGGGGGGGGGGGGGGGCGGTTGTTTTTTTTAAATGTACCTTACCCATGG